>JALLPI010000265.1:0-25578 GCA_036939935.1 Cyclotella atomus | reverse complement strand
GCAGTTCTCCTAAACTAAAAATGCTCCAGTGTATCCACAGATGGTAATCTAACACCATGAATTTGGCTCATTCGGAAAGCCCTTTGTCTCCAGCAGCAGGCCGCCCTTGTCGCCATCGTCTGATCCAAGCTCAGAACCTAGTAGCATGCCCTCATCAAATCCATCGTCTCAACCCAGTAGTAGCATGCCATCTGAGAGCCCTAGCGATGTGCCTAGTTCATTTTCCTCGTCATCCCCAAGTTTGGCACCTTCTGGGAGCCCTTCTGATATCCCATCAATCTCCACACATTCAAGCAGCTTGCCATCCTTGCCCTTGCATCCGTCAGTTTTGGCATTTCCGTCAACTTCACCAAGTTCAAATCCAAGTAGCCAGCCTTTGTCTTTGCCCAGCTCAAGTCCTTCATAAATGCCTTTGTTTTTGCCCAGTTTGGAGGTTAGACATTTTGTTATTACTTGATTTTCTCAACTGAATTGTTCCTAACTGGTTCTTCATTTGTTGTTTAGCCAAGCAATTCCCCGTCAGAGTCTCCCAGTGATGTTCCTTCGTCCCAACCTAGTTCAGAGGCAAGAGAGATCATGTCTCATTATATCAACCTTTACTTTTTATTCTATCGCCAACCTGAAAATCTTTTAACGATCACAACATCATGTCTCTAGCCATCTTCCTTGCCAAGCAGTCAACCAAGCTCCAACTCAAGCGATTAGCCTTCAGAATCTCCTATTGATGTTCCTTCGTCCCAACCTAGTTTAGACGTGAGGATATAAAAATTTCTAAATCCACTAAGAGCGCCAAGACACAGTTCGTTATACACAGCAAGTCAATGTTTTCAATTAGATTTAACTGTGGAAAATTATGATTAGAATTTGGACTTCATGATTTGTGTTAGTTTAATTAATATGTACATGAGAACAAATGTGTCACAAATAACTTCAATGTCTTCATATTTTTTATTTATGCCAGAACCTTAGCTCAATGAATCCTGTTGGACAATTTTTCAGGTGAGATTACTTATCCCCAATGAATTCAGGTGCAGATGTGCAATCAATGGACCTGATGTCGAGCCTTCATTACTGCTGTGCACAAAGGTGTATCTCACACACAATCAGTAAAGTGCATGGGAGGCATTCACTGATTCTTCTAAACAAAGTCAGCTCTGCAGAAAATAAAAAGGGACGTGCACGTATACAAGTGTTTAGTCAGGAGGGTCAAGTTTATGTGTGGGTTAGTTGGTCATTGAGATAATATGGTTGTCTAGATTATAACTTTGGTTGAGCTACAAGCTTGGCCAGATAGTTCCATTACTCAACTTCTCCGAAGGTGATCAAGAGCCATTGGCATCTCTGGAGGAGTATTTAGTCTTGCCTTGCTTCAATTAGTGGAGTGGGGAGTGAGGTAATCCTTGCTGTATCATCTAGAGGAAGAAGTCAGCAAAAGAAGACATGTAGCATGTATTGTTGGCAACTAAAGTTTGAAAAGAGCAAAAAAGAGCCAAAAAGAACTCAAAGTTCATGAATCCCGTTTGTGAAAAGGCCACGTGTAACTGACGAAAACCTCCACGTGGCTAAATTTCTATGTTGGAATCAGTATTGAATCGGAAAGCAGAATTTGAAGAAATGGCGCACAAAGATGTTAGTGTTGCTGAAATTGGTTTTTATGTACTTATATTGTGTGTTGTGAATCAATGCACAACATTATCATAGAAACCAATCCGTTTACATATTTTTAGAGTAAAGTTTACAATCTGGTCAGGTCCTGCTAATGTTGCTTTCTTTCATCTCTTATTTTAGGTAGATGCTTCAAGTATTACTCTAGATGGAATACACAATCGAACTGTTAATAGATGTCTCAATTCAATTGGTACATGAGTTTTGCCTGTGCTTTTTAGATCAAGATCTTGGTGTGCTCAATGAGTCATTTTCTTTCTTGAACAAATAAGGGAAGTGCATGTCCTTCCTGCCACAATCTTCGTGTTTGCTACTGTGCTAACACGAAAATTGTCACGCACAAACACCATGCAAATAAATGATCCATCAATGGCTGATGACTTGTCTTGTAAAGCGAATTAGACACCAATGCAACTCTGACAACAATCGCTTTATATCATCTTAGGAGTTGAATCATATCATTATCTATGCATTTATTCATAAAAATATAATATCATACTATGGTGGCTCAGCACACACACGCGATGAAGGAAGTAGATTGATTTGCAAATCAGCTTGCAATTGTCACATACAGTTCTGTAGATGTAGATAAACAATTTTTACTAAGGCAACACATATTATATTTGGCCTTTAGACAAGTTATTGCCATTAAAACGGTCGACGATTTATTTAGTGAGTGAAAGCGTTGGAGAGCGTGGGCCTCAATATTTAGCAAACATGGGGGTGTCTTGTACCAATGCACTTCGCTTATACATCAGGAGCAATAACACATACTGCCTTTGATGTATGACGACAGTATGGTATGCCTTGTGTCTCAAGGCAAAATTTGCTTGGGATCCATTTTTCTCAAGATACGTATTTCAGTAGCATTAACAACTGTCACCTATCTAACCCAACGAACCTGCACCGCCCTCACCATGATTATGTCCTGTTGCTAATCAAGCACACTGTAGAACGAACAGTCTATTGTAACACAAACCGAAGACACCAGCCCAATATCAAGGGCATATCCAATCTCAAGGATTAATATCATGGAGGCGCAAACGAGACTAGGAAAACGCGACCGCACAGAAGACAGCACTGATCCATTCGAAGAATCGGCCAACGCTCTCGCCAACGTCGAAGGAGCCATGGGCGCTACATCCAACGTAAAGCCACCGCCCTCTACCAGTAAGCGCGCCCGATCTACGAAAAGGTCGCCCACTAAGAAAGAACGTTCCGAAAGCATAGATCAGTTAATATCCGTGGCAGGATCTCTCCTTCGTGATTCCACCGCAACCGCTGCGGCCATTGCAGAATCCAATGCCGCCGGAAGCGCCACCGCCGCAGCAGCTGCAGCCATATCAAGAAATGAGCCACTTGTACCAAATCCAATCGTATTGCAACAAGAATCAACTACATTAGCCTATGCCAATGCTGCTGACTCTGCACTTCCACCGCCTGCCTTGCCCCCACCACAAGTGGCATCAAAACCAAAATCAAAACAACCCCCCAAAAGCAAGGCTGTGGATAATAAAAAGACACAAGTGCAATACAATCCAGATGTACCAATGACAAAAGAACAATTGACATCGTGGCGTCGTGAAATGAGGCGTGTTCGTAATCGAGAATCGGCGGCGGCATCACGACGTAAAGTTAGGGATAGAATTGAAGAGTTGGAAGAGGAGGTGGATGTTTGGAAGATGAGGTATGAGGAGGCTATGGCGAGGTTGGCTAGGGCTGAGGAGAAGAAGAGAGAGGGGAAACGTGAAGAGATATGATGAGGGAGGTGTGCGTGCTTATGTTGGAATCGGAAGAGGAATGGTTTGATTGAACGCTTAAACTGAAGAATGAGCCGCATTTTTGGCTCATTGGATGTGTATGTTGCTGCAATGCTCGATCTTATGGCTGCAGCTGTCGTTTTATGTTGCATAATTTACATTAATATTCTATAACTATGTTGTTTTGAGCAAGAGACGATGCTTTTCTTTCCGCATTAATGATATATCTATTTACAAAGATGAGATCAATCCATAGAGAACTGACCTAAACTCTAGGATAAACTGACTCCACCATCAGACCATACCACATATGCTTTTCAACTTAGACTTCCTTTTACACTGAATGAAGTGGGACTTAACTCTATCTTTTCAGTCACATTTTGGAAATCTAAATCCTGATCGACCCATCACCCAAGAACATCAACTCTCGACATGATGCTCGTACGCTCCACTAACGGCGTCTCTCGTTGCCTATTGTCATCTCAGCTTATACCGTCACTGCGTGGTTACTCGAGCGTCAATGTCACAGAGCAAGCCGAACGTACCAAACGTGTTCTTGATGCCAAAGTGCAAGCGAATTTATCTTATGATTCTTTAGCTTCAAAACTAGGTGTTACCAATACCTATGCCGCTCAGTTAATCCTGGGACATGCAAAGTTGACTCCGGACATTGCAGCAAAGCTCCAAGCGGCACTTCCAACTTTGTCTGACAAGGATGTACAAGATATGCAATCTAACTTTCCAATGAGGACATTTAACTCTGAAATATTGAAAGAACCCAACGTCTATCGAACGTACGAGGCCATCACGCATTATGGAGAAGCCATCAAAACAATCATCAATGAACAATGTGGGGATGGGATTATGTCAGCTATTGATTTTTACTGTGATGTAGGTACGACAACTGGCAAGAGTGGCGAGAAGCGAGTTGTTATTACCTTCAATGGAAAGTTTCTACCTCATATTGTACAAAAGGTTGAGGATAATACAGCAAAGAGCCCTAGAGATTGATGAGTGCAGAGATTACATCGCATCTCAGTCACTGTTGGAATAGCTTGTCTTTCCACAACGTAAGATTGAAGATTGCCTAATTGAATTTATTTATTCTACTGTAAGAATGAAGTTGTTATTAGCCTTGCTGTATAAAGAAACTCGAACTTATTAATCACTGAATCTCCTGCTGGATCTGCAAAGGTCAAAAATGACGGAAGTGGCACTAGAAGAGGTTGATCAACTAGGAAACGCCATGCATGACGCCCCAACTTATCATCTCTCACCACCATCACTTCTCATCACCAAATAATGATGCGTGCGGCCGTCAGCCGCCACCGCAACTCCATCCTGCTGCTGTCGTCAGTGGCTAAAAGGGGTGCGGTTGGTTGTAGATATCTACAGAGGTGGTTGTTGTTCATTGTTTACGGTTTAATGGTGTAGAGGTACCACGAACCACGAAAGGCCACATGGCATGATGACAGTCATTCGTCATTCCCATTCCCAAAGAAGGCATCGACGGGTTGGGCGTTGAATGACTGGGGCAGATGGCGATGTCCCCGAGAAAAGGAGAAAAGACCCCCTTTGGTGGGTCTTCGCCTGCCTCTTTGACGTGAGAAACTCGATGACAGCGTCGAGTACACTTCTTGCTTCTATTGAATCAAAAATGTCTCCACATTTCATGTCTCTCTTCACCAATCAATGCCCCAATGCCATCGAAGAGGGGCAGTACGCTCACATCATTAGGAGAAATCTCATCCATCGACCTCATAATTCTCAGCCAGCAAACAGTATTTTTCTTCACAATCAAGAACTCAAGCCTCATTTCTACTGTGCCAGCCCAAATGAAGTATATGACAGAACCAGCTGAAAACATGCTTAGCAATGTTATTGAATTCCCTACATTCAAAGAGGATGGTGATGAGCAGGTGTTGGACGCAGGAAATCTATGCCATTCTGACTTGGCCCTATTGAAAAAGAATGACCCCTTCATGTATTATTCTATCCAAGGAATAAGAAGTAAAGCAGATGTACTAGATCAAGACCTCGGCATGTTCATGTCAAGTCTATCAGTCAATTCACACATCAAAGCAGGCAGAAAGTCTGCCTCAAGATATGTCAAAAGGAAGACACGAATCAGTTACGAAAGTTACTTCAGTTTCTCCCCAGATGATATTGCAGAGCTACATGGTCCATCGGCAAAGAGACAGCGGCCATCTAGTTCTGATGTTGATGAATTGCTGCACAAGAACTTTGGCATTCAGCCTCCAAGTTCGGGTGACAACGACAGAATGTTTGAAGACATGCTGAACACGTCGCTTAGGCGATGAACTTAGTTCATGTCATAATAGAGGTTCATTGCTAGGATTGATGTATTTATATTCGGGCAGACTTTCAATTCTAAGTGGATGTAAATCAGATAAAGCTATCATTTTCTTATAGATTCAATAAGTGAAAGTCTACACGTGAACTAATTCTGTAAGCGACTATACCGAATGCATCGAAGTCTGTGTGTCATTCATCGCGGTGACTAAAATACATCTAGGAAAAGGCGGCCAGTTATTCTAATCGCTTACTTATGTTAACATTTTACATTACATTGCAGAAACTAAATTCTTGAGGGCAACTTGAATCCTTCTAGACTGCACAGATGCATCGTCTTCATCGTACTCATCACCTCTCCTACCAGAATCATCCATATATGATCCCGTATCACTCCCTTGAAAGTCAGAAGCTATGCTCTGCCTTACCATTGAACCCTCCAATGAGCCTGTTTCACCATACGAGGCTCGAGTGAGCGCCATCATAATACCTTCATTATGCGCCAGTAACTCTCTAGCTTCATCGTGACGGCTCATCAATTCAATGGCAGCTATTGCGGCATCACGAACCTTGTCAACTTCTGTGCTAGTTCCTCTTGCCAGCGCCAATCGACTAAGTGAGTTCAATAACCCATGGTGATGAGCCATGATGACACAATTATCAGGCACAGACGCTTGAGCGTGGAATGCTTCAGCAATACAATCAGTGGAAGTCCATGTAGATGCCTTGACTAAGGCTGAAAGCAAAGCCCCCTGGGCAATCATTGGGTAGCGTATCAATTCAGCCATTCTGCGAAGCGTTGCCGAACAGTACATTTTCACCTCCAGACCAGTGTGATCTCCTGAGCGAAGGGTGACAGCCAAGCACTCTAACAGACCGGCGTGGTTTGCCATGCGGTCGGTTGTCTCGGCTATCTCAGAGCAACTCATGTTAAAGATAGTTTCAGCAGCATTGGCTCTGGCCTCATCATGTAGACGCACAGGGTCATCAGAACCCACAAGATTCGTCAACGCTTCTAAAATGGTACCATCTCGATACCTCGCCAACCTAACTGTATTCTGATCCGAACAGGCAATATTGAATATTGTCACAACAGCATTTCTTCTAGTCTCAGGATTATCTTCTTTTATCAGTTTGAGCAACGTTTCAAGCACCATGTCATTACTCGCCATCTCTGGCACATGATCTGGGTCTCCGTTGGAAAGATTCATAATAGCCAGTGCCGAGCATTGCTTGGGCACATCACTACGTTCATTATGTACAGCTCTGCATATATTGTCCAACAATCCTGGTTCTTGAAGCATCTGCATCCTATTGTCTTCTAGAGCGGCCAGGTTGGTCAATGTGGCGATGGTGTTAAATCGCGCCGCTTCCGTCATGTAAAGTCCCGAACCACTCGTGGCACGCGATGCCAACTCCATCCTTTTTTCATTCTCATTCTGGTGTGCAACCTCTGGCTTTGGATCATTAGGCCTTGCCAGATTCAGATTGGACTTCGTAGATGCAGTCCCACCGATTACCGGAGCGCCCGGCTTAACCCTGTTGTAGTTATGCGTATCAATGATACGTGTAAGCCATCGTAGCATTCCTTCGCATTGACACATGGGACGCTTCGCCTCAGGCACGAGCGAGTACATCGCCAACACCTTGGTGACTTTTTGCACAGCCAATTTCATATCTCGGGTAACTGCCACAGCAGCAGCACGCTCAAGGCTACCAGGCACATTGGCCTTTTCTTGCAGTGCCATCCACACGGCTCGTTCAATCTTTTGAAAAGGTCGTTCTAGCACGGACACAAGTAGAGGCAGGATTTCAACCCCGCATTCGTCCCAGGTTTGGGCAATGGCGTCTGGGTTGGCTCTATGAACCATCTCAAGGCAAGAACAAATCATGGCAATCTCTTTGTCGTACTCGGACTGCTGATGCAGCTGTGTCGATGAGGCTAGATGCTGTTGGTAGGTCAACATGTGATTGGGCCCATTCTTGGGATAGGGCGAAGGGTTTGAGTTCTCGCTTTCTTCCAAATCGATTCCCTTGCTGAGACGCAGGGGCAATCCCAGCTTGTGATACAATACATAAGCAGCACCCTCTTGCAATTCTGAATCATGCATGGCTCTATCACGATGATCAAAGAATTCGAAAGCTTGAGCTAAGGATGATAAACGGAGTGTATTGGGCAAAATGCTCATGTTGATGGCATCCAACAATTGACGTAGCGGGGTCGGGGGCAAGTCCTCCTCTTCTTCTTCAATAGGGGGAACATCCAACCTACTGGAGGAAGATTGCTGTAATAATGCCTGATTTCGATCAGCAAAAGACTTTTGCAATGAGGCATACTGCCTTTCGTCATCAACTGATTTGTACGAGCTTCTAAGATCTTTGTTGTTGGTAAAAGAATCACTTAAACCAGCTGAACGGTACGACTGTGTCATTTCTTCAGCATACTCTCCAAAACTCCTGCTGGAGGCATATGCTTCATATTCATCATTCCCAGCGTCTATATTTCGATAGGATTGATTGTAGGAATCATTGGACATGGCCGAGTTCCTTGAACGCATGGAGCTCTGTAGAGTGGATTGACGCTGGCGTCGGGAGCGAGGCTCTTCCTCATGTTGATCATAATCAGAGAAACGAACAGTGGAGCCTTGGGTGCGTTCGGTGTCGGACATGTTAAGTTGATCTTGAGGCTGGAAATATCCACTGATTTGATTTTGGGAGGATGTGAAACAAGAAGTTAGATTCAATGTTCAGTGTGACACAGTTGCCCCCTGAATTCCAGATACAGCAATTGCAAGCTACCACTTACCTTTGCCCCACTCCTCCTCTTTCTTCAGCAGATGAACCATCACCCATCACTGATGAATAAACACTGCAAAAGAAATTGGATGAGTACTTTAACTTGATTTGGAACACTTATACAGTTGTGAACACATAAATAATACTTTATGAAGCAGCAGCAAGAGCGCATCTACAGTTCAACAAGTCAAGCAATTGACGTGAACAGAAACTATGATTTGGCTAGGATAAAAATATCACATGCATTTCGACAGTTTCACTAGTCAATTGATAATCAGTGCACACTTAATTATGTGCAGCTCATGTTAACGCAAAGAATCAACCAGAAAAAACCAAGACATACCTACGACTAGTCAAACTCTCTCTCATACTACCACCATACTCCCTAGGATCATACCCGCCACCGCCAGTCTGCCCATATCGACCCGCCGCCTCGTCGGGATGGGGCAGGGAATGATACGGACCGCTGCCGCTGGCGGAGGAAGTTGCAGAGGCGCCATGAGGTCGATCGTGGCGGTTGTTGGAGGTGGAGGAGAGGGACTGGCGGCGCCAGGGGAAGAGAATGTCCATCGTTTAGTGTTGGCTTGGCTTGGCTTGGCTTGGCTTGTGCAGGAAGTGGAGGTGCTTGCCTTCGTCTTTAGGCTCTTCCTTCTTGGTGGCTTCGGCTTCCAGCCCCACTTTACGCAATGGCGCCCTGTTTTAGATGGGAGAAAAGGGGCGTCGATTAGAGATACCTCCGAGAGTCTTATGACCTTCTTGTAATTCGAACACGGTCATTTTGTGGTCATTTGATGATTCCCGGTATTTATTTCGGTTTCGGTTAAATTATTACTTTTCAATATCGCGAATAATTGCCCCTCCCGCCACCGCAGACCGCAGCGCTTTTGACTTTTTACCCGCAATCACCTGTGTGCACACCTCGTCTCTCTTCGTTTCCGCAGTTGGAGATCGAGTTCATTGGTAAATTAGACCTACAGGCAGCGCAACGTTCAATCCCATACTTGGCAAGGCTTGGTAAGCCTCTAAACGATTTGTTCTCTGCAGTGTTTGTGATCTGCATTTGCAATATTTCTGGCTCATGACATCATTACATATCACATGAAATGGAATCGTACTCAAGTTCTCTCTTTGCATCAATAGCATGTTCCAAATAGAGAGCGGAAATGTTGCACTTTACTTCTAGTACGATGATATTTTGCATATTCATCATCTTGGCATCCATCACACAATGCATTCATGCAACAGCACCATCATCCATCAATTGCAGCATCGAATCCAACAGCCAAGAATGCAAATCATCCAATAAAGCCAGCTGGCTAGACCATGAAATGTCTCAAATTTCATGGCCATCGCACGAATCCTCTTTTCTATCCGCCGTACAATCATTCTTTGCCAATCCCACCGACGATAACAATGACGACAATCTCCAAACAACCATTCGAAACTATGCATCCAGACTACTGCCCACATTAATCTCAATTCGAAGACTCCTCCACCGTCATCCAGAACTAATGTATCAAGAACGAATCACAGGACAAATTCTTCAACGCATATTGCAAGATATGGGAATTACAGACATTAGCATCGGATGGGCCAAGAATATTCACAGCAAATTCTACAATCAATCCGATGACGATGAAGAGTATGACGGAGGAGGGTACGGTCTGGTCATTGACATTGGAAGTGGAGAAGGACCGTGTGTTTTATTAAGGGCAGATATGGATGCATTGCCGATTGTGGAGGAGACACCGCTGCCGCCAGATGTTACGGCCAGTGTTCAATTTAGGAGTCATCATCATGGTAAAATGCATGCGTGTGGGCATGATGCTCATATGACTATGTTGCTTGGTGCTGTTTACATGATTCATTCGCTGAAGCAAGATGAAAAGCTTGGGTATGCGTTTCCCGGTACTGTAAGGATTATATTTCAGCCTGCCGAAGAAGGAGGAGCGGGTGCCAAACGCATGTCAGAGGAGGGAGTGTTGACTCGTCACCCTGCCCCATCATATGCGTTTGCCATGCATGTTTGGCCAACACTGAAGTCTGGAGAGATTGGATTCCGTAGTGGGCCAATGCTGGGTGCTGCAGATAGTTTTACATTGGAGATTGAGGGGGTGGGAGGTCATGCAGCTTTTCCTCACTTGGTAGTTGATCCAATTGTGGCTGCTTCTTCGATTGTTTTGAATGCACAAACTTTGGTTAGTCGAAACTTGAACCCACTTGAAAGTGGCGTAGTGAGCATTACACAATTTGATGCAGGTGATGGAGCACATAATGTAATCCCGGCAAAGGCAGTGCTTCGTGGTACAATTCGAAGTTTGAGTGACGAAGGATTAACAATGCTACGCGAGGGATTGATTAACATTGCAACGAATGCAGCGGCTGCTCAAGGATGTTCATTGAAATCCTATACATTCAGCAGAGATCATTACCCAGTTACAATGAATGATGATAAGCTATATCCATTTGCTGCAAAAGTCGCAAGCATGGTAGCGATCGGAGGTGAAGTTACAAAAGTTGATCCTACAATGGGTGCTGAAGACTTTGCATTCTTGGCACAGGGTGTTCCAGCTGCATTTTTCTTCTTGGGCCAAGGAGGTCAAGGCGAAGAGAATTGTGTTGGTGCATGTAAAAGTGGTGCAGCACGAGTACCTACCAATTTAGGCTTGCACCATCCTGAGTTTAATCTCGACGAGACCATATTGCCTCGAGGTGTTGAACTGTTTGTTAACTTGGCACTGAGAGCATTGCACGATTTGAAGAATTCTAAGTAGAACCATGAACATAATATCATCTCATCTATTACGTTGGATAAGGCCGTTCAGATTATTCTCCTACTTTCGATTTTTTTGACAATCTCAACACTGCTGACTGCCAAACAAAATCATTGCAAACATTTGAAATGCCAAAGGTGCACACACCAACTAAATACCACACAATAATATCGCACTTCTCTAAACATTCTTTTTCGCATTCCACGAGAATACATACCCAGTACCAGAACAATCATGACAACTCTCCATCCCATCCTTACAAACCGGACAATCCTGTATTCTACTACCAATACTCAACAGATAGCCCGTCTCTTCGCAAAATCGACAGATCAAATCACCATTCCCAGAACACGTATCACAAACTGTCGGTTTGGGATCCGACCACGGCGGAGGACGTAAACGACCGGACGATTTGTAGTTTGTGTTTACTTTTTGTTCTTTGGGAGTGTTGTTTATGCCGACATCGGTCCATGTGTCGCATAGATCGTAGCAATCTTCGTAATTGAATACCTCGTTGTTTTGAGCTAGAGTTCGAATGTGATGATGGGTGGATGGAGGTCTTGTCAAGAATGCTTGCATTGATGGAAGAGAAGAAATGCAGATCAAGATCTGCAGGAATGCGATGCTATCAAGAGGAAACTGCGATAGCATGGTGACGATTTTTTGAAGCTCCCAACCAAGATTTGCTACCATCTACCATAAGGTGCTTGATGTGCCCAGTGTTCTGTCTGATGAAATGCTTGATGGCTGTGATTTTGTGATGGATCGGCATCGGTTCGTTTGGTTCGTTGTTTTGGGTCTGCAATTGCCATCTGTTCTCATGTCCGCAAGCCATCTGTTCGTTGATATCTTACCTTTAAAGTTAGTAGTTATGGCCCGGCCACCACACATCATCAAACAACAACTCTCCTCCAAGAGCACAGAGCATAGAGCATGCTGGTTTCATCTCTTGTGGTTTTATTCTTGGTGGTTCATGGTCTAACCTAATAACTTATTTAGCAAAGCTCCCGGTGATGGTAAGTGGATTGTGGATTGCGACTTGGTGTATCCGGCGAACATCAATATGGAAAATCCCTATGATTTAGAACAGTTATTAGCTCTATCGGATGTATCCAAAACCTCATGACGAAGGAAACATTGCATGTATTATATGATGGGATGTTTGTTGTATCTTGGTTACTTATAAAGTACGGAATCATTAGCTCACTACTGCTGGCTCTGCTGCTCAAACTAGCTTCTTCTTCGGACTCGTTTCGTGCAAAATTTGCAGTCGATTGCATCTCGCCTACCTTGCTGTAAAGAAATCAACACATCGATACAGCATAATGAAATATATTCAGGCTACTTGTCTTACCATGTGTCAAGTGCTCATTTCTCGACGAAAGATGTATCATTGAAACATAAGAATCATAGGAGCAGGAGAGCACATGATCTGCAGAAACCTAGCAACACATCAATCAAAGACAAATTGGGAAACACGGAGACACCTAAACAAGGTTACATTAAGAAGTACACAAAACCAAAGCAGCAGCCTTTAGAACCGCCATTTTCTCTATTTGCATCATGTCTACCTGGGCTCGAACCCATACTGCACCAGGAAATTCATTACCTACAAAGTACTTGGACAAGCAACGATAATACAGCAAAACAATCTGCACAATATCCACGTGCTGTTGCCGGAGGAGTTGAGATAACAGTACCATCACTGGCACATCTGTACCTGCTTCGGCTATATCTTGGCTGTGCATCACACATCTATCTACGCCTGAATGAAGACAAACCTAAGAAATACTATGATGCAAACACATGTGCTCAGATTCCACCCCTCTTTTCAGCCAGAGGTTTTCCAGAGCTAGAGCGCAAGTTGCAGGATTTGATTATAGCTCAGCAATGGAGTCAATGGTTAGGTGTTTCGAGTAAGGAGTCAAAAAGAAGTACGGCCAACAACTCTCATTGGGATTTGCAGGTTCATGTAACAACCTCCAAAAGTAAATTGATTCATACAAAAGCTGTCGAGGAGAGAGTAAGAAAAGTTGTTGGAAGGGTGCTCGGTCTTGACTTGGAGCATGAGGCAGACCGCGACTTTCAAAAACCAATAGTTCGGATTTTTGTGCGAATTGAGAGAGATGTTGTGCAGCTATCCCTGGATGTCACTTCAGTTCCAATGCACATGCGAGGATATCGAAAGAATCCGCACAAAGCACCGTTGAGAGAAGACTTGGCTTATGCTCTGTTGATGTCGGGTGGGCTCAAACCTAATTGGAACTTGGAGCCTCTGCAGTCGTTTTTTGGTGGACTGTCTACACCAGCTACTAGAGAAGCAGATGGCACAAATGTGTGTCTATTCGATCCTTGTTGTGGGTCAGGCACAATTGTCATTGAAGGTGCTGGAATTCTTGCAGGGTTGCCACCAGGTCGACACGCATCGGCACCTCTACAAGGTACATCGTTTTGTGACCATAAGCTGTGGGACGTCATGAAACAAAGTACTTTGTCTGGATTACAAAAAGGCGTTTGTGTTACCGCAAATGATATTGAACAAACTGCAATCGATGCAGCAAAACTCAATGCACAAGAGGCAGGCGTGGCTGATTACATTACATTTACAAAAGGCTCATTTCAGAGGCACAAGTTATTTGAACCACTGAGGTCTGAAACAGCATCACCTCGGTTGTTAGTAGTTGTTACAAATCCTCCTTACGGACAAAGACTTTCAAGTGCTGGTATCTACAAGACTCTTGCTAAGTCAATTTCATCGTCAAAAGATTTGATTCGATATACATTGATTGGCAAAGACCCTAGACAAATGCGTGAGACTGGTCTACCACTAGAAGTTACATTCAGTACAAAGAGTGGAGGTCTAAGCATTGTCGCAATGTCTGGCACTCAGTTGCATTGCTGAGAGTAGATCGAGTTCTTTGAAACTTCGTTGTTTAGTATAGATGTTGCAAGAAGGCGCACCGATTCGTGATCGGCTAGAGCCATATTATCTTCCTCTAAAGCTCGTTTCACTTGCACGACCAGGTCTTTGATAACATCTTCGCTGATGGGTGCGCTTAAAACCGATTCCGACAAAAAAGAAATGTTGTCATCAGACGAAGATAATAGTTTGATAACTCGTGGTAGTGGCTCACGCAACAAACTTCTCAGCGCTTGGTCTATAAACTTTTCTCTCTCGGAAAGCGACCTTTCTTTGGCAAGCTCTCGAAGGATTGGGTCACCCCTTACCTTCTCGTTTGGATGGATGGGTTCTTCTTCGTCAAAGACGTATCCTAGACCAGCAAGCAACTCGTCCAGTTCTGTATGTCGTGTCCTTTCATCTTCAGTGGGCAAAATGTAGTTTTCAATACAATCATCTTCTTGCAGCATGATTTCTGCGACTCTCTCTTCCTCCTCTTGAGTTAGCTTGCTTTGCCCCTTTATGGAACACAACTTTTTGTTGCGTTCAACTGGATTCTCATTGATGTGATCTCTTGATGTGCCAGCTTCAAAGAAACTACTTTCATCGGCGGAGCATGAGTTGACGTTGATCGACACAGGAAAATCCAGAGTTATCTCATCCACCTCGTCATTGTGATGATCGGTATCTTTAGAAAGTGAGAAGGAGATGTCCTCGCTGATTGTGTCTAAATGAAGATAAGGGCTAGAGCTGTCAGGGACCTGGTCGACACTTGAAAACTTGTGTTCAGGCAAATCCACTTTGATGGGCTGCTCTATGATTCGAACCTCATCGTTTGCAGTTCCTGAGATTTGAACTCCTTGAATCTCTACCTTAGCAACCCTAATTGCATCTAGTGACTCTTTGTCATTGATGGCTTCACGAGATGTCAAGAATGGTGCATTCATATTGCTCTGAGTGGCTGAAGCGAGACGGAGAGTTGTATCATATTCAATGCAACTGAATGTTGCGGCGGCGGTTGACCTTGCCAAAACGACAAACAACAGGTGTTAAACCCTTTTCCCCGACTAAAAGGGTTTGCGAGAAACCTTCTTCCCTCAACATCGAAAGAAGAAGGTTTTCTTTTCGTTGGTCCTTGACGTGAGCTCCTATTGCTAGCGAGCCAGAGTGCCATCATTTTCAGAAACAACAGCAGCAGCGACTCACATTGGAACCCGCCCAGGCAAGCAGCTCAATTCTTCAAGATGCGCACGCCTTCTATCTCATCCAACAGGACTTTTGTATGCAAAGATATATCAATAAACCATCTCTCAAATGAAAAAAGTTAGGATCTAGCTATTGATGAATCCGATGCTTTAGTACAGTTGTCATTAGTAATACTTAGTTCAAAACAAATACAACATCTACCACCACAAACCTTCAGTCATATCACACCATCCAACTCCAAATCGTCCAAAGTACCAATAACCAACCCCTTCTCATCCCTGAACTGCTCATCACTCTTCTCCCTATCCTTATGCAACCCCTCCAAATACTTGATAAGTTTCACCTTATTATCATACAATATCTTGATAACCTCGGGAGGTTTCGACGGATTGGCCACAAAGATTTTGAATACCTGGAATGCATCTAATGTTATATGCGGTGATGGATCTCGCAATAGACACAGGATTGTTACGAGATTTCTCGACGAGGAGATATACCGTATCATAACATTGTAATTGGATCGATTGAGCAGTATGGTCGATAGGAGTTGCAGTGTCATTCGTCGTGTCATGTAATTGGATTGTGAATCGAGACATTTGTTCATCCGGACATCAATCACCTCATCGTATTTTCGATTGAGGAATTCAGAGGCAATACCCTCGACGGTTTGTTTGTATTGTTCTTCTTCTGTAGATAGTGCCTCGAGGCAGCTACTACTGCTCCCACTTCCATCGACGGCCGATCCCGTAAGCATCACCCTCACAGTCTCCAGAGCATCGCTGCTCACGTCAAAATTGGGATTGTGAACACACCGTTCCAAGAATGGATATACCAATTCCTCACATTGCGAATCGGCCAATATCCATTGATATAATGGAATATGCCTCAGACAACTTCGTAACATTGCTCCACATAATAAAGTCACATCGACGGACCCTTTCTCACAATCATGACCTTTTACCAAAGATGTCAATATGACATCTGCACGTTGGGATACATATCCCCCGAATGCCTGTGACACACTTCCAAATTGACGTGCATCCGTCCCATCCATACCACAGACTAGTAGATAGCTGAATATAGCTGCAATAGACTTGCGTGCCTCAAATGGCAATAATGTCAATTGTTGAATCAATTCAGTGATTAGATCTTGAGAAGTGAAGGATTTGAATGTCGATGTGGCCACGGCGGGTATCCAATTGTAATTTGGGGCACCGCGTGCCGCATAGGTCGAGGAGGAGGCAGATCGCTCTTCATATAAAAGGGTTTTGATTCGGTCGAGACGTGTGGTGATGTCTTGACGGTTGGTTTGTGTTGAGGATGGTTCTTTGGCTACTTCTTCGTTGCTTTCTTCGGCAGAATCGGATCGAATGACCTCGAAATCGGAGGAGACGCCGTTGATGAGCAGGGAGGTGTCGGTGCAGCTTTCGATGGCTGTGTGATTTTCGGAGCCGCCGAGTGTGATGGCTGTTTTGAGCCAGCCAAAGGCTTGGTTCTCGAGCATTGTTGCAACAGTTTGTTTGCCTTGTGATGTGCAATTGAAAGTGATATCTACCTCTAAAGGCACGCATTTCTAAACGAAAAATTACGTACATGTGCGTAAGTAAGAGTGTTCATTCTTACAGGTATATACACTTACAATTCACTTATAGTACCTTTATGTACCTAGAGTGTATCTTCATCCGTCCCTCTCCAGGCCTCGTACTGAAGGAGCCTAGCACCCATTCATTAATAAATAGTCGCCCATCAGCTGCTCTTCAAGACTTCTCGACCTAATGGTTGCGCGCAAAAGAGCAGGCAACATCACCACAAACATGCCTCTTGAATCTTCCCTCCCAACAAATGAACTGGACTCCAACGACAAGCAAAAACGACCCTCCTCCTCACCCATCGGAATACTACACAAAGTCCATGTGATATTTTCACTAATAAGCTCCACATCATTCACATTATCATCCATCGTGGCCGTACTATTATCACCTCTATTAGAAGGCGATGAAATCCAACCCAAACTATTGCAAATTGCCCTCGGCTATCTCTTCCTACTACGACCTCTGCTCTCTACATTATCAGTATGTATCCAAAGCTCTAAAGAGAAGACACACGAGCGTGTCATATCCAGTGCATTCCTATTGGCTATTATATGCAACCAATTCCCAAAATGGGCAAGTTGCGCAGTGGCAAGTTGTACCGTGTTGGTATTTGGGTTGGCCTCTCGACAATTGACTCAAAAAAACACTCCTGCTCACAGTGGCAAGAATGGTGTTGTGACATCTACAAACAGACCTTGTCAGGGAAATCAAAACTACCTTCAAAGGAAATGGTCTCGTCTCTCCTTAAAAGAAAGAGCGGGGATAGCCACACTCGCCGTGGTACTATCACTGCTGCTTGAAAACTTTTTGATCTGGGTAGTCTCGGCAACCTACGCTCCGGGGATATACGACTCGCCCACTCCACTGCAAGATAACGGACGGTTGGTATTCGAATCTTTGGCGATTCGTTTGTTTAATGTTGAAAAGGCTTGGGCAGCACGAAGAAAATTACAGGCGATTAGGGATATGCTGAATGTGCAATGGGCTATTGTTACGGCTTTGGGTGCCTCTTTTGTTTGTTTGGAGTTGCAGGTTGGGAATGCTACGGGTGGTAGCAGGGGTAGATCATTAGCTGGGTTGGCATTACGTGCATTAATGACATTGGCCACTGCGCGGTTGATCCGTACTGTGTCGTTTGTATTGACTGTGCTTCCTAGTCAGGTTCCGGATTGTTATAGGAGGCATTTTCCTATGCCACCCGATAATTGGAAGGAGTGGCTGCTGGTTGGATTTTTACCCAATTCACGTGGAGGGTGTAATGATCTTATATTGTCGGGACATGCTACGGTTTTGACTACTTTGGGATGTGGATGTACATCAGTGGCGAACAATGCCAAGTTTTCAGTGGCAGTTTGGACTTTGGTGGCAGTAGACTTTGCTATTGAGAGTTATCAGGGATTACATTATAGTGTAGATATGTGGCTTGGGTGTATTGTTACTTCGCTGCTGTGGCAACTGACCAAGAGGCTTGAAGTTCCTGGTGACATGGAGAAGAGCAGAATCAATAGAGCAGTAAGGGGCAGAATAGAATCTCAAGTTCCATTAGATCCACAGACAATAGCACTATATGCAACACCAGCCTTTTTGGGTTTTGTCATAATGACTTTTGTCCCTGAAGCAATAGTGAATTACTTCTTGGTTGGGTATGCTATCTGGGCAGGCATGATTATGGCAAAGTGGGGTTTTACAAATTTTTCTCAGCACATTCTGCTGTGTTTGCTGTTTGTAACTCTGGGAAGCTACCTCTAAATGAAGTAGATGCTCGCATATTGACAACTCGCATTTTTCACTGAAGACTTAAACAAGTGAGTAAACTGTACTAGTGTTGGCTTACTGAACAATTCTTCTAATCTACAATCTACATATTGTTTCTATACTTCTTAGATGCATGTATGGTCATTTTTGTGTTGAATCATCCGGATCGTAATCCACGGCCTTTGTTATTTCCAGCCTTCCTCTTTGGCGACACTTCAATGGCCTGATCCTTGCTAGCAAAGCTGCCAGATGCATCACCATTCTTTAACTTCTTAGAATTGTCGACGACCGAATTAATGAAGCCAGAACACATCTCATTGGCTGCAGACACAGATTCACGGAAGTGCATCCCACCCCAGAGTCGTGACTCGCCGCATAGTTCGGTAATTTCTGAGAAGAGGTAAGATTTGATATATCAGTGCATCTTCACACTAAGATGTCATCAAAATACACAATACCAATACTCACCAGACCACTTCTTAAACTCAACCGTGATATCAGTTGATGGTGTCAATCCAGGCTCCTTCTTTGATGAGCCGGCAGGGAAAGTATGGGTGACAGGAACCGAAATGTCATTTGATCCCGACAACAGAGCCAAGGTCTCGGAAAATGCTGTACAGATACAGGCGCTACCTGATGGAAACTCCGAATGTGGCATAACTCTCACATGCGGTTGCCAGTCCTGAGCCTTCATGAGCTTTGAGCCTTGGTATGGCCCGGCATAGCTATCGACCATCTGATCTTTTAGAAGTGTGTGAACAACAGTTGAAGGACGAGCGAGATCATACACCACCTTCTCTCTCCACACCAAAAGTAGCGCATCTGTTGTATGAAATCGATGTTTTTATGTGAGTCTATTGAGTGAAGCTGCTGGCAAGACATTCATATTAAACGCACCATACATGGTATTGACCAATACCATGTCATTGAACCAAAACTCGAAGTTACTCTGGCGCGAAGCGATGCTCCATCCGATTTGAATAGGCAAGATGCTTGTAAACTTAGAGTCAAAGTATTCCAGCACCATCTTCTGGGTTTCGTTGTTCGCCATGATTCGTGTAGTCTCCAAGACATCCTGTGCTTCCACGACGTAATCGTATTGAGGCGGTGCTGGAGATGTTACAGAATTGTAGAAGTCTCTGCTCATTCCGTAAAGACGTCCAGTGAAACCGGCAAATGGAGTGACATGCTCCTGTTTAGTGAAGTAACCAAGTCCATCTGACTCCACGAGAGGTTGCCAAGGCCAGAACTTGAAGTTTCCAGTCTGCTTGAGATTCGGATTGACTGAGTACCTGTTGTAGGCCACTTTATTTGCCCCAATGTAATCGAAATCGCTGTAGGAAAGAGCATTATATTCATTGGCTAGTTTGCCATCGGCATTCCACCCATCATTCACCACAGTCACGGCCATCTCTTGTACTACAAACTTGGCCATACCCCACGGTGTACTTGGGCCGTCATCTGACTCAAGAATGCTGGGATCAAGACCGAACATAGAAAAAACAGGATCAAGCTTGGGTTTGGAAGAAGGTACCAATGTGATGGCCGAATAGTAGAATGTCAAAAATGTTGCCACTTCCTCATGTACCTTGAGGTATGATTCATCAACATGCTCTGTACAATACCTGTTTACGTCATTGCCCCAGATGTCAAGTGCAGTAGCGTGGTATTTGGCAGCTGTGTGATACACTGTAGATGTCATTGGAAGTACATGTGCAGTATTACAAGTTGATGCATAAGCTCACAACAATGGCAGATAAAGCACTTACCAGTAGATCCATGAATCTGAGCAAGGCGGAATTGAATTGGTGTCTCAGCCTTGACTAATTCGGCAATGAAAGGCTCGGCCAGCGGTAGAAACAGGAAAGGGAGTTGACCACTAAGCAAAGCTTGTTCAATACCAGTACGAGCACCAAATTGGTCCAAAATGTGCAGGCCATTAGGAGTGATGCATTCAGATGCTGCTAGTGAAGCAAATGAAGCTGAAAGGGCGAGCGAAAACGAAAGCTTCATGACTGGTGTAATTGAGTTGCTGCTGTTATGGTGAAAGATTGATGAAGGATTGATTTTATGAGTACAAAAGCAATGATTTTGAGGACAATGAAAGCACGAAGTGCGGACGACAGAGGTGAAAAGCGATCCCACAAACGAACGACGGGTCGGTTGTATCAACCACTATTGGTCATTATTACCAACTCATATTGCCCTGATTAACAAAAAATAGTCACATTATTACCAGACTTTTATTGCCCTGATGAATAACGAAAAAAGTCATTTTGAAGACACTCGATGTTGATCAGCCATATAGCCATCATCAAGCCTTCTGGCAGCTTCTGGCCATCAACGAATCGATCCAGACATCAAAACCGAGTTGGTTCATCATCTCAAGGCGGGGCTGTTTGCTGATGGCTGTGGCTTCTGCAAAAACAAAAATGATCAACTGGAGGGAACACAACATTCACAACCACAATGACGGTCACGACAGTGGCAGCGACAGCGACGGACAAAAGGAGTTTCTCTTCAATCTATTTGAAGAAGAAACAGACAAGGCCCTGACGCATGATTTCAAATCCAAATCTGGTGCTGTTGACATAACAATCACTCTTGTCGGAAGGGAGGAATGCAACACCTCAACTGGACTGGCTGTTTGGGGTGGTGCCGAGACTTTATGTGATTACTTTATGGAGGAGATAGATTCTGGACGTTCTGAAAATTTATTTCAAAAGGGGCAGAGTAGAGTGTTGGAATTAGGTGCGGGGTTGGGATTATGTGGTTTGTTTGTAGCTCAAGCGTTTGAACCTTCAAAAGTGATATTGACAGACGGAGATGTTGACGTCCTTGAGCGTCTAGAAAAGAATATTGAGCAAAACCCAACATCTCATGAAATTCAAGTCTCTTGTGCACAATTGGTGTGGGGGCAGAACCTAGATGTGTTTGCAGATGAGCATGGTAAATTTGATGTCATTATTGCTAGTGAGTGCATGTACATGTCACCATCACTTCAGACCATTTGGGATACAGTCAAAATCCTCTTGGATAAGAATGGAGTATTTGTATATGTGCACCAAGCCTCATCCCAAGTGCCTAACGAAAAGGTACTTGAAATGGCGACTAATTGTGGGTTTGAGTGGAGTACGTCGAGTACTTTCTCGCTTGTGCATTTGTTTCGACGAAAGACTGGATATGCATGAACTTCTTGAAGCAGTTATCCTTTAGTTAACATGCTATGAAAGAGACTGTTGATTATTTTATTGTACCAGTATGGCACAGTGTGTTCATCATACGCGTTTACTAAACATTATCGACATCACAATTGACAAAGAAATAGACTGCAATCGTCATGAATTCTGAATAAGATAAAAAGCTCACAAGAGCCACATGCTGCACCAGTCTTCCACGTTACACCTCATACAACGGAGAGTTATCTCTCTTCGAACGCGATGATTTCTTCTTCTTGAGTCTTTCAAATAGACTAGAGTTACTGCTAACAGTGGCACTTGTGCTCTTGGCCGATGAACCAATCAAAGGAAGCTTCATCTTCTTTCGTCGTGATTCTTTCTGCTGCTTTTCATACTCTGATTTCAACATGTGGTCCTGTATTTGAAGTTTCAGTTGAGTCTGATCATATTCTTCAGCCATATCGGTCAAGACTTGGGGTAAGGAGACTTCTGATTGATCGACACTTCTGTCTTCGAGACACTTCACGATTTGGACTGGTGGTGCCTGGCCTAACATATATAGGAATGTACCGGTGATCTTCGAAAAGAATCCTTCATCCTCTCCCGTTTCTACATGCTCCTGAGGCGTCTCCTCTTTCTCCTTCAGATCGTCTGCATCGTCGTCACCCGGTAGGGAGCCGCCATGGCAGCATAGCGTTGAGAAGAATCCGCTGTTCGACACATCGACTATCCCTTGTGCCTCCTCCTCTTTCACAATATCAATTGCAATGGGTGAGATATCACTATTAGAACTTGCAATGGAGGCAGTATCCTCATCAGTGCGTTTGTGGAGCTTTGCTTCTATCGACGGTCCGAAGTCTTCAATTGATTGTACCTCCACTGGCATCGCTGCCGATTTCCTGTGCATGAAACGTGCTTTGATTCCCATGATTACTCTTTGTTGAACGAGCTCCTTTAGATTAATTGAACTGAATGTTATCAAGTGAGCGTAGTTTATTGACCGAGAAGCTGAGTTAGCCCATCGAAGTGGCGTGTGGAAAACTTGCGGGACACCACTTTCACTTGATGGCTCTTCCTCTGGTGTCAAAATTTTGAATGTCACGAAGGAATTAGTACTAACACAAAAATATGGATTTACCATAACGAAAGTTAGATTTTGGTTTCCAAACTCCGTGCTGCAAATGCAAGTTCAACAATCCCCTTGTCAGGGCTTGTAGTTCCAATCACATCATTATGCTGAACTAAATCAAATGGCAATTATCCCATTGTTTGCTTTGCAACCCAATACCATCAAGGCAACTTTGAAAGTTTGATGTTGATAAGTCCCAAGCTCGTGCCTTTGACTTTGAAAATGGCCATTCTAAAATGTTATTTATATAGATAGACAGGGATGAGAACCCCTTGAAGTCACCAGCTGGTTTAGTCGCCGACACCCCTCCAGAAGTCTCTGTGATGGCAGTTGAAAGGGACACAGTCGCGCGCCCCAACAAAATATCTACTACAAAAACAAAACTTGGGGGTCTGTAACCGTATCAAGTTTGTCGTCGTCCCCCCGAATCAAAACATTTTCACATGACATTTTTTAACAAAGGAAGAGCCTAATTATAAAAGTTAGTACTATTCGTATCAACCTTAGGAAGGATTGCAAAGGCGTGTCCTTTGCAATCCTTCCAACCGAAAAACTCGGGTCTCATGGAAAACATATAAGCCGTATTTTCCGGAGGAGGTGCTTCAGGTTCTGTTGTCGTTTGGATATGAACATGTACTGTATAACTAGAGAGTTCAGACTAAGGTTAGCTGCATGATTGGTATAATGAGCTCTAGAATGACACCACCTCATCACTGCCATTTCCAACAGTCTACAATCAATCAAGAGCCTAGCTCGAGATCGTCTCTCTGAACTTCAACTGCCACAGACAAAGAGGAAGGCTTGCATGATGTTGATGTAAGATGTACAGGTACATCTGTCCGGCTAAATTTACTGGAACACAGTATTAAGTACTGTATACACCTACCTTTTACAGTATTACTGATTATTTTTCACTATTCCTCATTGGACATCAGTACGTTCACATTGAATGCGAATCCATCGATCAACAACGTGTTCTGGAAACTGTCAGTGACGCTTGATGAAAGTGCAGTCTACTTACCAATTCCCACATTTGCACCATTCTTTTCTGACACCACATCAGCGAAAAGGATCTTTGTTCAATGTTGAGTTCTGGAACATTATTCTCCTACCCAGAACAATCCAGAAAGCAATGGAGAAGACGAATCCAACACCGAGCACGATGATCTGAATGCTGCAGAGGAAACCGATACTGCCGCCTCCGCCGCAGAACCCGAGCCTGAAGAACAACAAGATTCTCAAGAACCGAACGGATCAGCGGAAACTGAAACTGCCGCCTCCAACGAAAACGCTGAAGTCAACACAGAAGTTTCTCCATCAAAATCACCGGGTATGATGGGCGAAGGCGATGATGACGACATTTTGAACATCCCGTTCTCAAGTCACTATTGTGTTGAAGAGGAAACAAGGAAGCTCCTGTACCATGGTCTTCAGATACGCAATGGGCAATCTCTTCGTCACGAGAAGAGACGCCAATGTCAAAGAGTCTTTGACCAATCAAAGATTCGTGCCATCAGAAGTCACAGCGAAATGGTGCTGACTGATACTGATTTGTTTGACCTTCCCGATAAGCTCCGGACATTGTTGAAGGATCGATTGCTTCCAATTTGGATATTAGAAAAGGGGGAAGCATACAGTTTAGCCGATCTACCACTTGCCGAAAATTGGAACCCTACCGGCTTATATCCAACGTTTAATGAACCCTCCCTAGCCGATGTGAAACGCGACATGGAAGCCGAGTTCTCGAATGTCTTCGACGTATTAAATGTCATCCGCCAATACATTTATGAAGTCGACAACAACATCAACTCGAACGGGCCTCATGTTCTCTGTACGAGGCTCAAGGAAGTCATGGTCCCCGAAGATTTCCAACGCATCACTCTCCCCCCTCCTGATGATTATGTTTTCGTGAGTTTGAAAGTTTATGTACATTAAACAGTTCATGTAATCTCTGCCTCACATACGCAATGTATCAGGTGCTTGGTCACTATCCCATCGATGGATACGAGTTCAGTGATTTGTCGGATACGATTGTTCATCTCAGGAGCGGACATTACAAGACCATTGTTGAAAGGGAGAAAGAAGCGAAGAAAGAAGCTGCCAAGTCCCGTTACAAGGCCGTTCTTGACAAGGCTATAGCAGACCTCCATTCCAAGCCAAAGGAACAAAAGGTCACCATTTACCGGTCCAAAGAGAATGATACATCTGTTAACCCGGAGGACATTGTGTACGTCGACTATGACGAAATAGTAGATGCTTTTTTCTCTGATGTATCTGAAACTCCTGTTCATGATCTGCTCCAAAGCAAAATGAATGCCAAACGCAAGGCACGTGTACAACATTTTCTGGACAAGAAAAAGGCTAAAACTACCGCCTCATGTGCCTCTGTCAATGTTAATCTCACAGCGAGTGATGGAGAGACCAAGTCAGAAGGCTTCACTACGAATGTAACTTTTGCTGCCGAGGTTAAACCAGCACGTAAAAGCCCACGTGAGCCAGCCACTCTTATT
>JALLPI010000264.1:0-24172 GCA_036939935.1 Cyclotella atomus | reverse complement strand
GATTTTAAGGTATCTTTTGACATTTTGATGTTCTTATGCACCGCACTATACGGTATCTCTTGAATACCAAACTCCTTCATCACTTGAGCTTTGATTTGTCTGAGATTATCTTGCTTGTGCTTGTGCACACTGAACTTGACAAACCTTCAGTATGTTCTGCTGGAAAATAAACTGGCAGACATGTGACGTGTCGACAGCTGTGTGTTGGATGTAGAAGGGGGATGTGTATGAAAAGTTGTGGCGGTTGGATCTATGGCTGAGAGCAGATCATTGTTCTGCATGCATTGGAGCACTGGCTGGACTGCTTCATTTGTCATTTGCAGCACCCATCCCCTTTACCCATCACCTTGCTGTCCAGCAAAGGTAGGATGTGCTTTGGTTATAATTGAAATGAGTGGGAGATGGGATGCAGCTATGGTTGGATCAGTCAATCGATGATGTATTTCAATTCCAATTTTGCATGCTCCTTAATTGCAGATAAACGGGATTCAGACAAATCCACAGAAACTGAAACTGTGCAAATCAGGTAATTGTCTTTCAATTGCTTATTCATCTGCAGTCAGCCATTGGTCACCAAATAGTCCCATCAAATAAATTGACCAATTTCATAAAAGATAAGGGAGGTAGTGGGAAAGATGACAGATGCAGACATGTAGACCGTCCGAATAATTGCTTTCAAATTTGAGTTCCTTCTTCAGCTGGAGATGGCTCAGTTGCTCCTCCTGCGGCTGTACCTGGAATCATTATCATATTCTCAAGATAGCTTTGTTAGAATAGCAGGCTTGAATCAATGTGTTACCTTTAGAGGAGGCAAGATTGTTTGTGGCTTCGTGCTGTGCTGTTAGTTTTTAATAATATATTTATAAATGTTTGAGACACCGCTGAAACACAATAGCAGAGATGGTCTAGTTGGTTATGACGCGGCCTTAACACGGCTGAGGTCCTGGGTTCGATTCCCAGTCTTTGTATTTTGCTCCACAGTGCAATGGCCACAATACACCCCCTATTCGTGCTTCGATTTATTTTTTGCATTATCATGTACATATCTTGATATTAACTGGATATGTTGATCTTAGGGTTTGGTATTACTTACGAGTTATCTACGATTCAGAAGTAGCAAGGAGCAAGGCGGGGAAGGTGTTTTAATTGTGATTGACCAAGTTGCGTGTATGTTTCTCTTTAGGTGTACTGTTTCATGATCTATGCTGGAACGAGTACTCTACCATGCTGTACTCTTCTAGAGTCGTCCACCATCCTTGTAGAAATACTTACTTCAAAGAATACAACAGCTGCTAATCAACAAAGTAGTTTTTAAGACCATATTATGTTATATCAATCCCTCAACTATAACCTTTTGCTTCTCAAAAATTCGATCCACAACAATTCACAACTCTAAAAGCCAAGACCAGCCAACCAAGACTTGACTTTCCTCACAACATTACCATGCAATTCAATCGTACCCCCCGCCCGAATCCTAATTGGATTTTCCTGACAGACACCCCTCCCGGCCTCACCACCTCCATGCCTTGCGGCATTTGGGCGATGACTCCCCGTCCCGCCCGTGGCATATGTATTTAATATCTTTTTGGGCGGAGGCATTTGGAGTACTGCTTGGAGTTCGGTAAGGAAGGCGGGGATATCTCCCGAGACGTTGCGGATTATGGTTGTGAATTTGGTTCCGTGGACTCTGTGATGATTTTATTATACAATAAGTGTGAAATATATTAGATGGCATATCTGTTTGATGTTCAAGCCACAAAAGTTCAATTCATCATCAGTCTGCAAATAGACACTCGAATGTTTTACTGAAATTAAGATACAAATCAATCTTATACGTCAACAAATCGATAAAATCACACATCAACATTATCAACATCGACATTAAAACAATGCAAGTCTATCTCACCGAACATCCTTATAAACAGGTAAAAATCCCTCAGCACCAAAAGGCTTATTCCCCGTCCTCTCCACATGAAACGGATACTTGGGAATCTCCACCTCCGGTCCAGGCGGTGCACTCCATCCATTGGTTAAAAACTTTGGACGGAATACTTGCTTGTAGGTTCTGGTGGGAATACTATTGTTCGCATCAGCAGCATCCACTGTTGTTTCCTTGGTAGATTCTTGAACAGACGCCGACTTCTCGGCAGCACGTCTGGCAAGGATACGTAAATTGGCTGGATTGTTTTTGAAGAGGCGTTTTACTTGGGTGTTGGAGTGTTTGGATCTAATTGTTTGGAGAAGGGCGTGTGGAGGAGGTGATGGGCGGTGATGGATAATGCTTTGGGTGCACCGGTGGAGGGAGGTGAAGGGACGGATGAGAGACATGATGATGGCGATTGAGAGAGCTGATCTGAACGGTGAATGGATCTGTATTGTACTGCTAGAGGAGGGTGGATGCTGGTGCGTATTCAGGGGACCAGCCGAGCTCACGAGCGGACGAGCGGAGCGTAAATTTTGTTAGAAGGAAATTCGCGAATGAAAGGAGAGAAGACTTGAAGTTCGGAGAGCCACGAAATCAAATGAGGCAAAGGAGAGGCAGGATGGCAAAAGTCTTGCTAAAGAGAAATGCCGCAGCAAGAAAAGGAGTGCTTAGATTTGGTGGCGGCGTGTTGCCCTCGTGAAGCCGGTCTGTTCATTGACGTCAATCTTTTCAGCCTTTCAATCTCTAGCTTTTTGATCAAGAAGTAGGACGAGCCGAGATAGACACAATGAAAGCTACCAATCCATTCGAAGAGTCCACAGATTCCAGAGATATTCATATTGATTCAGATCAAAGCAGCACCGGCAACAATGAAAGTTTCAGAACGTCAATTAACGCATCATTGACACCAAGGCATCACACAGTGACGGCAGCTACTACAGAATCAGCGGCATTGAATCATTCCACAGTCACTACTGATTTATCTCAGCTATCCATCTCTCCATCATTATTCCCACCTACTTTATCATCATGGATGGGTGGGAATCAAGATGGTTACAGTCCAATTATTGCAGATTGTACAGATGATGAAGGTACATTTCATGATTGTATGTCTGAAGAGGACGAAGGGTTTGATTTAGATACATCATTGAACAATGCTTCATCGGGTCAAAGTGATTCCTTTGGGGATAATGTGGAAGCTACAGCAGCACAGCATATGGGTATTGTGGCTGATGTTGATGAGAAAGCTACAGAAATCACTAGCTTGTTACCAAAATCAAAACTCAATCACGATCAATCTCAGAGACAAGCTTGCAAAATTGCAGATGAAACTCTCCTCAAGGCAAACTCTAAACACAGACAATTGTACAATGCAAGTAACGATGAGACACCCCTAATGGCAAATCCGCAACATATACGCTCCTACAATACATCATCTGTAATAACACCAAAGAGTCCATTGCAAGATGCATTATCTACATGGCTTTCGCCTTACGCACAATCTGCTAGAAAGGCAGGAAGGAGATTATTGTCTTTTGAACAGAAAGATAATGATGAATATGCTGACGACTCACAGGCCAATGTTAATGCAAGTACTATAGATGAGGAGACAGCCGACCTGCCGCAGCACGCAAAATTACCTGATTTAGAACAAGATGCATTAGACACAAAACATGTCAGTGCCTCCTTGGCCAACAATTTAGAAAGCAAATCGACCGTGGTTAGATTTCAGCCAGAAACAATGACAAAGAAACTACCAAAAAGAAGCTCCAGTCTATTCAACCGAGTTGCATCTTCGCCAGCATTAATGACTACACAATCTTATGAGTCGACCGATACCTCCTATCCAGTATCGGCATTAGAACGAATACAATCAAACCATGACACCATTGTATTGAAGGAGATTGAAACGAATCAAAACCCCGATGAAGATGGATCGGTGATGCATCCTTGGACTAAACTCATTTTACTGGAAGAACTTGGAACAGTGAGTGTGTCCTTTGAATGAAATTTTAGTTCATATCAGATTATACACTGATCTTCTTTTCTTGGCACTCAAAGGCCTCTTCTTGGACTATTATTCTTTTGCCATATGCGTTCATGATGTTGGCGTTATTTTTAGATGGTGATTCCCAATTGAAGAATACGACCGTGGGCCCTCTATCGGGTAGTAGTCACTGTATTGATGTTGCGGGAGGTAGAATTGCTGAGCATTACGGTGTATCAGCCAAAGGTTACTTTCCAGTTCCGTTCAGCTACAATACTACACGAAATGATACGTATTGGAATAATGAATCTGAATCATGTACATATCCTTTTGAGCTTAGAGAGGGGGTCGGCTTATTATCTCATGGAGTAGATGGGTCAAACTCAACAACCTTTTCTACTTCGATTGTGGATGCAAAGTATCGATATCTAATGTCGCATGGCTATGCATTTACTTCTAGTGTTATTCCGGACGTGCCGGCAACATCACAATCTTTGATTGGCAAGGCCGAGTTCAACAACCTATCGAGCAGAGCTGTAGCTTTGGTCGCTGATGGAGGTGTTCTGTCGTCGTCTATTATCTTCCAGCGCAAGCCAATACACGAAAATTGCATGAATTCAAGTGAAACGGATGTTGAGTGCCATCCAATCAACAGCAATGATGATCAAGTCTGGTCGCCAGTCTTGATTTTGAGCCCAAGGAGACTGGACTTGAGATGCAAATTGAACGAGCAAAACAATGATGACACGACTCAGACAGTCGAGACATCAACATGGAATTGCGTCAGCAACATGGTAGAAGCTTTCTTTTCACTTCCAAATGCTGCACTGCTACTGGGCGGAGATTTGCGTGTAGATACGTTGATATCACATCATAAACAACATAGATCACTGTCGGATGATTTCTGGTTCAACGAAATGAACAACGAGCTTGGATATCGAAGTGGCAACCTACTTAATAGGTGGAGTGATGACATCTATTCTGCCAAGACAGATCAAATATGGAATGCCGATCTGTCCAAACCCACGGAACTTCTTGCCGAGCTGTCAGAAAAGGCTGCCTTCACGTTGACTCATCAAAGCGAATCTTACAATGTTATTGTCGAGGTTACACGCATCTTCGCTCTAATTGTCACCTTTTCATTTCTATGCTATTGGAGCTGGATGATGGGATACAACAGGGAGGATGTAGAAGATGAAACAGGTGTGAACAACTTGTCGCAGAATTCAAGTTATGACAAGCTAAAAGTGTATGCTCATCAAACACTTAAGAGTGTTGCAGACAGCTGGAAGAAGGGTGACGAAAATCAATCATACTTTTGGTGGGAATCGCCTTGGACTACCTTCCCAGATCGGAGATATCTACTACTGATGTTGTTCTGTCTGCTTCTATTACAGAATCCGCTGCTAGCTTATGCCTTTTTCCACCCGTCAATATATAGCAGCGCAACTTTTCGTTCAATGGCCGATTCCATTTCAGGCATGAGCGTACATGGTATGTTATTTCTTTGGCTCTGCCTTATGCATGGATTGAGATATCAGTAAGTTTTTCTAGGTTGGTAATGATTGCAAGCTACTCACTATCGTTACTAATATTGCATTGTGTCTACAAAGCACTGCTGATGTTTCAAGGAGACGGTTTGAGCAGTACAAACGAGTGATTGAGCTCAAGAAGGCTACCGAACACATGTCACCTCCTCCTGAGCTCCAACAAAACAAATGGGGAAGAGTTAAGTGGTATTACAAGCAATATGGTATGTTTTGAAGCTGTGCATGGAGCTTTTCATTCATTTGCTCGAATCTGACATTTTTTCAACATCATTTCTCTCTAGGCGATGTTGAAGGAGGAGGGCTTGATATCTCGTCTGCTCTGAGACATAAGCACGACATTAATGCAGATAGCTTCATTGAATTTCTCATCCCAAAAATGCTGCTTCTTGTCATCGGTGTTGTTTCGACAGTTACTGCTGCCAATTGTCGGTTCCCGAAAGAGAATCATTCATCAGCGGCCTTCCTAAACCCAGATCGTTTTGGAGGCCGAGGCCAGCTCTATGTATTTAGCTCAATCGTCCAGATCATTGTGATCCAATTATGGGGAGTCACAATTATTATGACAAGCTTTGTGACGGGAGAAAGATTGCGGCGCGAGCCATTTCTAAGCACGCGACCCGCACAACTGACTTTTCGTGTTCTCACCAGCATCCTTCTGTTGGGCTTTGTCATCAGTATCACACTCTTCACAATGTACACATCAAGTGTCTTTGGGAATGATCAAACAGATTCGCTGTTAAGCGACGACTTTGTATTCGATACATCGGCAGAAGGTGGAAGTGAATCATCATGGGATTCAAAGGCGGACGTACTATTCCGGTTCATCCGACGAGTTAGTGCTGATGTTCCCTACGTTGATACTTCATTCAATATCGGGCCCGGCAAACTACTTTACGCAACGGGTGAGTTCATTGCGCAAGCTTACTATTTTGTGAGAATATTCACGTTGCATATCGCCTAACAACATTATGCCTCGCTCCACCTAGCTTGCTCTTTGGTGGCTGCTTACATATTCTTGCCATCTTCTCACTTCCGACCATCAGAAAAAATGATAGCGAACGAGGACAACGAACTTCACAACATTAGTTATACAAAAGAAGATATACTTTGGGTAAAAGGTATGTAGTTGGGATCTGTTGGCGTTGTTGACATGCATCCACCGTCTCACTTTCTGTGCCTATGATTCAGATAAAATGCTTCAAGGAACTGATAAGAGGTTTGTGGTGACACTGGCCAGATACACTCATACATGGAGAGTATTTCCACTTCCTATTCGAAGTCATGGATTAATGAGCCAGCACACAATAAAGGAGTCTCTCAATTTGATTGGTACTTTCCAGTTGGACGGGGGCTTTGGAGTTTACAGGTTCAAAAATGGCAGAGGTAAGTAGAGAGGTGTTCAATCCAGATCACTATCTTTTCTAATAAATTGATGCTATGGTTGTCATAGGTTCCATTTTTAAAGGTCGATACATCCCGGTGTTTTGTGTTGAAATTGCTTGTTGGCTGTTAGAGGCGTCATGGCAAGCGTACTATTCTCCAGACAAATATGCATTCAATGACTGGGCTCCAGGAAAGATGAGCCTTAACTCTATTGGCTTGAAGCTCGAGCGGGCCATTGTTGATGACGAAACAGACACTCACGCATACGTTGCGACAAACGATTCATCACAAGTGGAAGGCGAGGAAGATAGTATCATTGTAATTTCATTTCGAGGCACCGCTTCATACTCAAATATGAAGACCGACCTCAGTTTTAGACAGGTACGGAGCATTATTTGCTTGATCTGCAAATCTTCCATTGATTTTACGTGCAATTTTCCTCAACATCTACAGGTCCCACTGCCAGCCAAACTTTCAGCCAATATCCCATCATTTGATGTGAGACCAGGAAAGGATGTAGAGATCGAAGAAAGTGCATGGGATGTCAAGACATCGCCCAGATCCATAATCAAGAACATTTTGCACCCTTCCTCATTCACGACTGCACCAAGCTCGGGCACTCTTAGCAGCAAAAATGGGGACACCGTTGCTTCAAACTTGTTACCAGCAGTAACTGATGCAGGAAAAGCAATCATCCGAGCAACGCCTATGGCTAGACAAGCATTGCCTTGTGTCCACGAAGGTTTTCTTCGCAACTACTTGAAAGTCAGACAAGAGTTAATGGAGACAATACTGAATGTTCTCAAACGCCAAGTTGATAAGGCAGTAGAAAGATCTCGATTTTCAGAGAGCTCGTGTCTGTTTCTAGATCCAGAACCCATCACATTGCCCAAAATTTATGTCACAGGCCACTCATTAGGCGGAAGGTAAGCCATCTAGAATGCTTGTCGTTAATGATATCTGCTGGTTGAGCTCATTTACGTATGTCGACCCCTGTGCTATGTACAGCCTCGCTCAACTATTAGCTCTAGACCTTGCTAGTAACTGTGAAGTAGTAATTGAGCAAGTTCTGAGTCCCAAATTTGCCAATGACCACCTTAGAGATAGAGCATCTTCCATAGATCTTGATCAAGAGGAGTTTTGGCTGGGCACAGAAAATGTATCTCACAGGAAGAACCCAAGTAATTTGATTCGACTTCGACCTCCCATTGCTGTTTATGTAAGTTTCTACACGTCTCACAGTTTGGTGATGTTGCAAGTGATGCTGAAACTTTTTGCCACTCTATTAGACCTACGGACAACCTCGCGTTGGCAATCTTGGTAAGTTTTGATTGCTATGCTGTTGTAATGGTGTAACGACTCATATACGATTCTGCACCTTTCACCCACGAATGCAGCATTCAAAAACATCTACAAGCAACGGGTACCACACACCTTCAGAGTTGTTACCGAAGGAGATGCCTTCACATCCATGCCAACACTAACATGCTTTGGAGGCATTTACAGACATGCTGGGCTAGAAGTGCTGTTGGATGAAGGATGCACAGGAAATATCCTGGTAGGCCCAACAGTAGTTGAAACTCTACTTCGGTTCACAAAAGTCAGGACAAGTGTGGCTAATCATTCACTGGCAAAGTATCGAGACTCATTGGAAAGTGCACTTGAAAAGGATGATCTGAAAGAGTATTACAAAAGTCACTCTGGTAAAGTCCAACATGATGAGGAAAATCTCCCTTCATGGGTTACCAATGCAAGGAGAGAGGGCTAAATAACTCATAACATGTCTAGCTTGAAGGATGACAACTAACACCATTCTCCTAAATAGAGATGAATTCAATGGGTATCCAAAAGATTCCCACACTCGCCACATTCAGGAGATTTGAACACTAAGATTCAAGATTCTCAAAGCGTTCCAGCTCGCACATAATTCATCATCCGAGGAATCAAGTGTTATCACGTTATCATAGAGATGAATTGATTCGTTCATAGCTTCCACTTTCAACGTGCATTGGTTCATAGGGTTCTTCATTGTCTCCAACATCACAGTAATAAAATGCCATCATTCCATAACACTTCATTTCGTAGTATTGCAGCCATTGCCGCCTTCCTTTTTGATGCCTTCATTCCCCTCGTCGTAGTTGCCAGCACGATCGATCAACACCACGCTCCACAATCAGTAAAAATGGAACAGTTACTACTTGCAGTTGCATCTCTCTTTGTCCTTTCTTGTGGCCGGGACTACCTGGAGCAGAGGTTTGAGAAGGTTCTGTGTTCATTGGAAGATGTGGTGGATTCGACACAGTGAACGTTTCGATGTCAAGTAATCCTTTGGGTCTCTAAGCCCACAGGTTGAAACGTTGATTCTGTTTGGTAATGTACAGCAAGATGCAGATGGAGAAGCCCTCACGACAAGTCTGTGTTTTAGATGTCATGTCTAATGTCGAAGATTATTTGTAGACTTAGTAAATGAAAATGTAAGACCGCACCAGATGTGATGACTTTGCCCATGGAGCTTTTTTTTTTTGGAACTGATGCTGCTACTACTCGATAACATTTGACTTCAAGAGACACGATGGAACAACCAATCCATGTTCATGTTGTTTTGTTTGCTGCAACAGCTGCAACTTATCATGCCACTATGGAACTAAGGACTACTCAGAGCAGTTTGTTTCTACCATTGCTGCCGCTGCTGCAGTAATCGTTACACACCGCGAATCTAATCGCAAAAAAGACTAACTGTGTGATTGATTGATTAAGCTGTTTACTGTACCGTATTCGACTTCTACAGACTGGATGGAATGACCAATCCATTCAAAGTAGGATGCAGCAGTTCCTCTAAAAGAACTCCACTCATCTCCTGCAGTCTCTTCTCCGCATCTGCCTTCTTTTCACCAGGATTACCACGTAATTCGATGTAATACTTAAACTTTGGCTCTGTCCCACTAGCTCTAAACTGGGCAACACACCCATTGGAAAATCGGAACGTAATCATTGGAGATGAAGCAGATATCGGCAGAGTTGGCTTCTTGTCCATTGTAGTGCTATCGTACCCAGGAGAGCCCAAGTCTCGTATACTCTCAACTTGGAACCCACCCACCGATTCAAAATACTTTCCACCATTACGCATCTGATCTATGATGTTCATGACTAGCTTTGGATCATCACATCTATAATAACCATTGTTTGATACAAATTCACCATATTTGTCGGCAAGCTTTTGCAACCTTCCCGTCAGAGTATTGTTTCTGCTGTACAAATGACAAGCCATGGTACCAATTACGCCCATGGCACTTACGCCGTCTTTATCAGGAATGATGCCTCCGCACGAGAAGCCAATGGCTTCTTCGTATCCCAACAAAACTTTATAGCCCTGCTGTTGCAAGGCCAATGCACGGGAGCCTATCCATTTAAAGCCAGTCAGTGTCTCTTCGAATAAAAATCCTTCTTGTTTGCCTATTGCACCGAGCATTTTGGAGGACACAGTAGAGGCGCACATGGCAACAGGCTTTAGAAAACGAGGGCAACCAACACAACGTGAGCACGTACTATCAGCAATACGCAGCACACTGCTACATTCCAATATTACCAACCTTGTTACAATTCTTCCCGACAGTCTCCCACAACCAAACACCCAAAAGCACCCCAATCTGATCTCCCGTAAACACATTCCACGCTCCATTGCAAAACTCCGCAACACCCAATCGATCTGCATCAGGATCATTGGCCAGCACAATGTCACATCCATTCTTAACTGCATAGCTGATTGCCTCGTTTAATGCCCCCTTCTCCTCTGGATTAGGAAACGAAACAGTTGGAAAGTTTGGATCCGCATCGCATTGAGATGGCACCGCATGAAATGGTGGCAGATGGAATGTTTCAAAGGATCGTTTTGCAAATGGGAGTCCTACACCATGCATTGCCGTGTAGGCAAATTTAGGCAGTTTGCCAGTTGATGTAAAAGATGTAGTAGCAGAGACGAGACCACTGGATGCAATAGTTGCAAAGTAGGCACCTTCCATATGTTTGGTTGTTATTAGGTCACTTAATCCAAAGCATTCTCCATCGAACGACCCGCCATTCGTTCTCAATTGATTCAATTTCTTTCCGTAATCCATCCAACAAGTCAAATTGTTCTCTTTCTCAATCTCGTCGGCGATCTCCCCATCTAAAGGATGTACAATCTGACACCCATTTGACCAGTAGACTTTATATCCATTATCTGCCTTGGGATTATGTGAGGCTGTAATCATAATGCCAACTTGAGCATTTAGAGCAGTGACACTGAATGCCAATAACGGAGTGGCTACGTATCTATCTAAGAGTGTGCATTGAATACCTGCTTGTTCAAAGACTAGCTTTGTGTACATTCCAAATTGTTTGCTGGATAGATGATACTTCGATTCGGATCGATGATCGTACCCCACCACTGCTTTGAGTAGATCATCTTGAGCGTTTGTAGAAGATCTCCGTTTGATATAGGAAGCCAGGCCCTGAGCAGTCTGGATGACTACTAGATCATTCATGCAAGAAGGACCGGGTGACATCCGGCCACGTAATCCTGCGGTGCCAAAGCCGATTCGTTGGGAGAATAATGAGGATAGCTCATCGTGTGCTGTGGCACTGCTGCTGGATTCGACTGCTGTTATTAGTTCGTTAATGTGCGCAGCGGTGTAGGGGTTTGGATCGTTGAGGAGCCATTGTTTGGCTTGGTTTAGGAGGGCATGGTCCGTCGTCATGGTTCAAGTATACGGTAGTCTTCGTTCCAACGTTGGCGAAATAAAGGGAATCTTTGCGACCCGGCTGCAACCGTGGTAGGGTCTTGATGAGACCCTTAATGAAATTTCTCAGGTGTTACTTATATTCAATTCTAAACGGGGCGCTAAGAACCCAAACTACCAACGCGAAAAGGGGCGTATCTCCAAGCACCAAGCAGAGCAATCGAAACGGACGACCGACGACGCCATAAAATTGAGACAATGGTATTTGCTCCAGCCAAAACACGACGCCCGATAGCAACAACTATGCACGCAAGAACCTTCCTCCTACTCACAATACTCCCAACAGCCTCCTGCCTGCTGGCACCACTGGGCCTCAAACGAAAATGGTCGCAGACGATGAAACCACCCCTACCACGACGTGTCAACACACATCTCTCACTAGGCATCGACCCATCCGAGCTCGCCTCCCAACACATTCACAACCCAGGTCTACTTGACATTGTCTCGACATCCTTCCATCCCGGTCCAATAATCAACATTGCAACTCCTCTTCCGAATCAAAGTCTCGCTCCCATGGCCGAAACGTTGAGGTTGAACGAGGGAGCAGTGACGATTATCCCAGATCAAATTGCACTGCCGGGTGGGTTGCCGCGAAGTGGCAATTCTTTTATTGTAGAATCGTTCCGAGAGGTGTTTAATGGACCTGTTAAGGCGTCGACGTCTCCCCTGTCTATTCCGTTGGATAATGATGGAGGGAGTACTCCTACTATTTTCGTCCCGACAAAAGAGTTTGATGTAGTGGGGAGGTATGCCGATTTGCTCAATCGAGTACCGTTGGCTGCGGCAATCTATGCTTTGGTTGATTTTTTCTTTGTGAATGCTGAAGAAGATGTTGCTATTGCGGAGATATTGGATGATGCAGAGGGAGATGAGATTATGGAAATGGAGGCTACGGTGGTGAAAGATCGATTCTTGGGTTTGTTTGTGACTGTTTTGGCGACTGTGGTTGTGTCCAGTTTGGTGTATCACCCTGTTCCTTTTAATCAGTTATAATGAATGCAGCGTCAGTTTTATGCTTGTTAAAAGTGCTGTGGCATGTGTTGCTATTGACTTCATTAGGTTCCATTCGGCCACATTATTTTGATTGAAGCATTACAATGCAGCTGTTAACACAAATTGTGAATGATTCAATCAGTAGTTCTTGCAAATTATGATGCAACCACATATTCATTCTTCACCTCCATTAAGAGAAAGTTGTCATCCTTGTACTCTAAAACCGATAACACATCAGAATACATTGGCTAAGTACATTCGGATAGTAGCTTTCATGCAGAATCATGATACTTAAAAGTAGTCAGATCTTTACATGAAGATGATCTTTAGAGGAGAGGTAGTGGGATCTCTCGCTCTAGGTCTCAAGAGGGAAAAGCGAGAATTGATGGTAGATATTTAGGGAATTCTCGCAAATATGAATCCACGTGTAATCAAACAATGGGATTTTGAGACTTGAGACAAACTAACAACAGCTAACATACACCCCATCATCACAACAACTAACAGAAGAACGGCCACAGCAAGCCTGTAAACAAACCCCGCAATACATATCGGCAATCATATTGGCAGCAGAACCAAGAAGCATCGCCAGAGCGGCCTAAAGATCAACCATAACACTGCATAACATCACAATTCAAAAATGGCCAAAACAGACGAAGACACCACCGTCGAAGAAGAACTCGAACTCCTCCAAGTAGACGTCGGCGACATCCTAAAAGTCAAACAAATCCTCGACGAAACCGTAGCATCCACAATCTCCAGCAGCAACACCGACCTCTCCTCTCACGGCGACAAGGTCAAAATATGCGAGGATTACCGCCATGACAATATGAAATTAATCCTTATGTTCACGGCATGTTGCTTTGCCGCCGTCGCGCAATTTGGACTCAAGACCGAGTTTCCTGACGATGCAAATCGATGGTTGTTGGGATTATGCTGCGCGGTGTATTTTTGTATCAGCGGGATATTGCAACTTATCATGACGTTTGTGGATAGGGATTGTATCTTGGTTACCAAGCCGGTGAAGGATGAGGCTATGGTTAAACTGATTCGGGGGAGTGGGAATAAAGAGATGGATAAGTATGGTATTCGTGTTAGGACGCAGTTCCCTCGTTTTTCGGAATTCTATACTGTTATTTTGGAGTTTGAGGGGAAGGAGAATAGTGAGTTTGTGAAGGCGACTTGGAGTGTGGGTAAATTCTTTGATGTGGATGGTTTCTTTGACGAGGAGGGTATGGCTATTGAGATTGAGGAGTTATTTCAGAGGTTTGAGCGTGGAGATTTTGATAAGAAGGAGGGCAAGGAAAAAGCAACAAAAAAGGACTGAAGAAGTAAAAAGAAGTAAGAGGAAATGATGCAGATGCTAGTACAATAAATTGATTATCAAGCAATATGCTTTACTTGCTTCATCAATATTAACACTCTACTGCAATCTATCTCTCTTCACGTTTCGTTTTCATCATGAGGCTCGAGTTTAATGTCACCCTAAGCATGCGCCGACGCCTTAGCTACAGCATGCTGCATAATATTATGCGAAGTGCACAGCCAATACCCCAACTCACAAGCACAACAGGTTCTTATTTGTTTTTTGCAGCCAGGGTGCTTACAAGTATACTGTTGGCTTCTGTATTTAGCTGTGCACACCCAACTTCCCTTCCGATATTCTTTGGCATGAGCAGGGGCTGCAACTATATCACAAGGCGGATCAATATTATCATTTCCAGCACCGGGCAACTGAGGATTGCTGACGCGAGAGAAAACGCCATTTTCGTGCCTACCGCATTGGTCAGCTGGGGCAACATTTCCATTCATACAAATCATTACAGAGATTCCCTTGTGATGCACTGCAGTTAAAGAGATTGCACTTCCTAGATTGAAGGCCGCATCGGAATCAACAAATCGTTCAGGTTTCGTTGCCCCCGTAAATGCTATTGATATTTGCATGCTACCAGGGGAATCGTCTCTCAACTGTTTTTGAACGTACTTTGCAGTTTCGATCATGGTATCTGTGCCATGAGTTACAACAATTCGAATTTTGCTTGATTCAGTACCTCCATTAGTGCTGCCAACAATTCGACGTATCTCAAGCATTAACTTCTTTCTATCGTCATCATCAATCTCTTGACTATCTTTGCTGCAAACACTTGTAATCTCATATGTTAGACCAAGATTGGGGTGATTCTTCAGGATGCGGGAAGCGGCAGCCTCTTCGCCGAATTCAAATGCGTATCCTGAAGTTAGGCGTGGGTAATCTTTGTCAATGGTGCCTCCCATTGTAATGATGTGTACGTGATTGTTCTCCGTCATATTGCTTTGCGTTGGTTGATTGTGTTATTACGGTGCATTTCTGTGTTTACAGTTAGTTGCCGATCATCACCATGAGAAATGTGCAAGAAGCTCTTCATAGTGTTTCCCGCCATTGCGTTTTGGCAACGCCAACATCACCCACATCACCCATCGAAAAGCTGCGGCGAGAAGTAGACATTACACTGCACCTCCTTAAAGCTGCTATCATCTGTGTGCATTCATCCTCCTCAACCCTCGCCACAACTCAAACTTGTTATTGCTTCTTTAAAAAAGCTGCCCCATCTGTGCAAAAGACAGCTCATTACCTATCACATACACCGTACAGCCAAAATGTCATTCGGAGGATTCCAAGCACAACAACCTGGATTAACACAAATAGATGAATCAACCCCATGGGTAGCCGCAGGTGATGGCGACTTATCCCTACTACAATCATCCATCACCCAATTAGGCCTGTCTCCCAACGCAGCAGACTACAATGGCTTCACATTTCTACACGCGGCATGTGGCTATGGAAGAACCGAAGTGATACAATGGTTACTAGGATTGAATAAACAAGACTCGATAGTGATTGATGTGAATGCCAAAGATGGCGATGGGGATACCCCACTACATCACTGTGATGATGTCGACACGGCAAAAATATTGATTGAGGCTGGAGCCGATCCTACAATAACGAATGGTGATGGAAAGACTGCTTTGGAAGTAAAGCAGGACGATTTGGACGAGGGAGATGAAGAAGATGATAGCGATGATGAGGATAGATCCAAGCTGAAGGAGTTGGTTGAATTTCTTACAATTAAACGTGATGGAATTGTGGAATGAGATTCTTTAGTCTCAGATATTGGTTGTATTGTGTATGGCGAACATATTATAGTATTGACTTGATTTGACGAGAATAACCAATTAAGATGCATCCTACCACATACAAAATCACTGTTCACGCACAACAATCTTCTCCATCCTTTTATACCAATCCTTAACGACCCCACCTCTATTCTGAACAGCATCTTTATGAGCATTCATATCTCGAATAGCATACAGCACACCAAACACGGCCAAGTCTCCCAAATCAGGTGTTGTAGGATTACCGGAGGAAAAGGGCAGTGCACCATTTTGGAGACCTTCCTCCTCGAATTTGTCTAGGGCAGATTGCAGTGCTGCTTTTTCATCGGTAATGTTACGTTTTGCTGTCGTAGAATGTGTGTTTTTAGACATGTCAAACACAAAAATGAAAGTGACTGAAGAGAAAACATATTAACTCACATTTGACCTTGGAAGCAGCAAAATACATAGCCAAAGAACCTACATACTGAATACTAAGTTTCTGAAGTGGACTAAACGAATCCACATTCTTGACATAGTCAAAGGCATGGAAGGAATCACCGATGGTACCACAAATATTGGGATAGAGGACCGCTCCTAAATCATCGGATGCAAATCGATACCATTTTTTGGATGTGTCTGATTCTTTGAATTGTTGGATCGTCATGACTTCTTTTGTAGTGTTGTTATTGTTGTTGGACCATTGTTTGGCGAGTCCTTCTTGGACATATGGTGAATTGAATATGGAATTGAGAATGTCTTTGGATCCGTTGATTTGTTGGTTGTTAATGATTGCAATGGGGACCTTTTTGTAGTCAGACCTTTGTGTGTTGAGTAGAGTTGAATTTAGTGAAGACAAAAGAAATGAATGGCACACCATGATAACATGTATAGATGGTGCAATATATACCTGAGCACATACCATGGTTTCAACTCGGCCTTGGTCAACGGATTGACTTCGACCGCCTCATAATCCAGTTTGGCATATTGCATAGCCGATTTTGTGATATTGCAAAATGGACAAATGTGATATTGGTAAAGCTTGATGGAGGGCTGTGCATGATTGACGTTTGATGAGAATTGGCGTGTTGGAACGGATGATGCATGCTTGGTTTGATGGAGGTGCTGATGATTCAGGTGCACATTATGAGATGGAACGGAAGCTGGTGCAATTAGATGGGTTGCGTGAACTGCTCGTGAGGAGGATAACACGTGCTGTAACGCCTTTGTGCTTATTGCTCTGCTTGAGGCCAACATCATCATTTCTGCAGCAGCGCAGCTTAGTGGGTTGGGTTTATGCTTTTACCTTTTGATTCAAAAGACATTTGTTTGTTTCTCTCTGTTTCTGTATATGTTAATCTTTTAGAAGTAAATTAACGTGACAGGTGAATTGTTGCTGACTCGATCAAAATGAGCGAGCTCCTTCGTCCTCATTTCACCTCTTCACGAGATAGACCACAACCATGAAGCTAGCCATCCTAACCCTCCTCCTCTCCACCGCAACCTCCTTCACCAACCCCCAACCCCGCGTCGCCACGCGCACAAATCCCCTCCGTATGTCGGACTACGACGATTCCTACCCCTCCGACTCTTCCGAAGACGCCCACTTCTCCGTAGCCGCCTCCGACGAAAAATCCACCATCGACGTCGATAACAAACCCTCCTCTGCCGCCGAAGGCACCGTCTCCTCTCTCATGGATTACCTTCCCTCCAGTATCACTTCTGGTCCCATCAGTTCCGAAGACAAAGCGTCGATTAATGAGGCCATTCTCAAATTGGAAGCGTTGAACCCCACAGAAGATCCTGTGTATAGTCCAATGTTGAATGGTGTGTGGATATTGAGGTATGCACCGAGAGATTTGAGTAATTTTAGTTTGGGTGCTGTTAGTGGGGGGTATTCGCCGGGACTTTTGGCGTTGGGGTTGGCGCAGAAGTTGCCTGTGGCGCTGGTGGAGTTGGGAGAGCTTGAGATTTGTAAGTTGTATCTTGTTTGTTGGCTTCAAGTGTGTATGTCGTGCCTGGAGAGTTGAATTGTTGTTCCTCTTGCGTCAAGAACTACTCTTCTGCTAACATTGCTCTTGGTTATTTTCTCTCCTCTGATTGGTGTTGTCAAACGAAAACATATAGCAATATCGAGAGCTCAACCCCGAATCGAAGCAAAAATCGACGTCAAACTCCTCGGTGGATCCACGGAGGAAATCCTAGTCAAAGCCCGTCTCGACGTAGACTCCGGAATTCGCTTTACAGAAACGTATGAATCGGCATCGGTGTTGGGACAGACTGTGGATATTCCGGAGGCATTGCAATATTCGAGGGATTTGTATGTGAGTTATGTGGATGAGGATGTTTTGGTGGTTAGGGATGGTTCGGGTGTTCCGGAGATTTTGGTTAGGAAGTAAGAAGTTTAAGTAGTGAGAGTATTGGAGTTTGGTGATGGGTTGTCAAGGTACTGAAACAGCAACTTGCTTTGTTTGTAGAGGTCTGTGTGATATGTAGAAACTGCAATGCAAACGAACAATCCTTTCAGTGCCTGTGGTTGATTCTATATCTATTTGTTCCAATGTGATGTGTGTTTCAATAGACAATTACTTTTACAATTAACTCTGCCGTCACTAAATAATCCCCATGCTGATGAGCATTACGCATTCACTGCTGTCATCGGGGGGTAGATACCGAACTAGATGCGCTTGTAACATCAACAACCACGAGATCGCAAATTCACGTCCAATCTTGAAACCTCAGCAAATCAAACAACAAGTAGCACATTCACCCACAGTAGTGACAGCATCCACAGCCACAATTCTATTAAGATCATCCTTCTTTTTCTTAACCTGCACCTCCCGCGTCTCAAACTTGTCATCTCTCTCTTTGATTCCCTTTTTATAATGATTAATCTCCTCACGATGTTTCTTCACCTCATTATCGTACTTGGTATTACTTTCCCGTAATCGAGATTGGGTGTGTTGAATCTCGGCATTTTTTTGTTCGATGATTCGTTGGAGTTTGTCGTTTTCTTGTTGGGAGAGGAATAGTTGGAGTTTGATCTCTTCTAATGATTGTTCGTTGGTGGTTTCTTGATTGTTGATTGATTGTACTGTTGGTTTCTCGGAAGTTCTACTTTCTTGATTGTTGATCTGTTCATCTGGGTTGGATGGCAACATGCTTGATACTTAGGTTGGTGAGGACTGAAGTACTTCTGGGGAAGAATGTGAGCTGTAAAGTTTCAGTTTGATCAGAACAAAGAATAACTGCAGCCGCGAGACCGCGAGACCACGAGACCACGAGACCGCGAGACAGCAGACAACATAACATGGTTACATCTAATCTCGGTGTGTTGGTCTTGATCCAATATTTCATGTTATGCACGTCTCAGTCCCTCAGCGATCAAATCCATTGACCCAATCCAAGACCCGGCCGACTCGCCTAGAGTTCATCGTTCAAAGTTCAAACCATCCCAGCCTCCTAAACAAGTACATATCTAAAAGATACTCATTTACTAGTGCCCGAAATGCCAATCATTTAAGCCGGTCCAAGATTCACGCGGCCAAAAATGACAGCAAGCCGACGGCCGCAGTCATTGTCGCCGTCCACCATCGCCCATCGCGTCCTCATACTAATGCCGCCATGACCATGAAATCCATCTACGACGATCACGAACAAATGCTCCAAGACCAGGGACTCGAAGTGGTAGTGGTGCCCTATCGTCCTGCTCCGCACGACAAGAACCATTCCAGTAGGTCAACAATCAACAACAGCCACAACGCCAATGCACTCATCAAGAATCGAAATCCCGGCACCAACGACAGCAGCAGCACATCCGTCGAAACGACCGAAACAAATATAAGTACAGCCGAACAAGAATCGTCATCTCCCGAATTCATGACGGCTCATCCGAGTCGACAGCTGGTCACTCCGCGAAGTCAGCTTGCCATGGTGGAGGCCGTTTGTCACAATCAGGATAATGGTAACAAGAGTCTGCTGCATCCCATTGCTCCTAGAACTCCAGAACGTGTTGCCCAGCTTCAACGTCAGCATACAACATCATCCAGAGCCGCACAATCCACGGCTGCACCAAATAATAATGCACAACCAAACTCACAAAACACAAAACCTCACAATAGCACCAATAAATCACCATCCAAAAAACGCAACCGCAAACTATCCTACCTCCAACTGGCCAAATTGGGCTATCAAGAACTAGTCCATGCAATCATACGCCCCCCTCGCTCCCATTACCCACTGGAATCTTTGGGTCCCGACTCGTTTAGTTTTTGCAATGTACAGTTTAAGAGAAGAGATTTTAGTGTGATGAATGAGAGGGGGATGAGGATTGTGTGCAGTTTGTGGAGTTGTAAAGAGTGGAATTTAGATTTGGGAAATTCACATGGTAGAGAAATAAACAGGCAAGAATCCACAGAGGAATGCTACACGGGTAGGTTTATATTAGATTATTGGGATGAGAGCAAAGAACGGGGGAGGATGTATCTACAGTTGAATGAGGATGCGTTACAGGATGTTTCTAATGGAGATTATGATGAAGATTCTTTGGAAGAGGATGAGACTGTCCACGATAGGAACGAGGCTGCCAGCACCTTGAATTTTGGCCAGTGTACCATTACCAACAACAATCGTACAAAAACCAATACATCAAGCAACAATACTACTACTACTACTACAAGACAACGTCATCCAGTGGTGATTTACCTACACGGAAACTCCTCCTCCCGCCTCGAAGTCATACCCCAACTTGGCCATTTACTCTCCCTCGGCGTCTCGGTCCTCTCCTTTGATTTCACCGGTTCTGGCCATTCCGACGGAGACTACGTCAGCTTAGGATATCACGAACGAGAAGATTTGGATGTCATTGTCAAATTTCTACGGAATACCCGTCAAGTTTCCAGTATAGCCTTATGGGGAAGGAGTATGGGAGCCGCCACGGCATTAATGTACGCCAGTCGAGATCCTACCATTGCTTGTATGGTGCTCGATTCTCCGTTTACGGATTTGCAACGTCTCATTGAAGAAATGGTCGAAAAGGGAAGGAAACATGGGGTCATTGTCCCCAATTTGATATTGAATGTCGTCATGCGCCTCATTAAAAATTCGGTAAAGTCCACTGCCGGATTTAGTCTGAGGCATATATCGCCCATTTCTCATGCCGAGAAGTGCTTTGTGCCTGCCATGTTTGTGGCCGGTGAACACGATGATTTTATACACAAGAGTCATTCGATATTGATTCATAGGAAGTATGCGGGGGATAAGAATATATCGATTGTAGATGGGGATCACAATAGTCCCAGACCGAGGTTTTTACAGCAGAGTGCTTGTTTGTTTTTACAGAGTGTGATGGGGTTGTCTGCCGATGGAGAATTGGTTGTACCCATGGGGATAAATCTGTTGATTCCCCCTTGGTTGTTGAAGAATCCTAGGGGGTTGGGTAGCAGAGACAAAGCCAAGGATGTTTTGCATTCGAGACAAAAGAGGACAACAACGTGGTTGCCGGTGAAAGAACAGAAGGAGCAGAAAGTACATCACAGGAGTCAAAGTGAAGTACTTGAGTTTCATCAAGACAAGGGTTTGCATCGAAGGAGACAGACGTCACCTGATTTCAACGTTTCACGTTCGAACCGAAACGATGACGAGGTGTTTTCAGCAAGAGAAGAAGAAGCAAGCGCAGTTTTGGCAGCTGCCAATCCACCTGATATGAATGAAAGGCAAAAGGATATTCAGAGCTCCTTGTTCAAGATGTTGGGCCAATCTGAACCCTAATATAGTCTAACGTGTAGATTATTGACCAAGTGTTACTAAGATCATATCTTTGCCTTGCGTTGCCTCTTTGCTGGTGGCTTCTTTGCATTTGATTCAGATGAACGCTTCGGGTTACCAGAGTCGGCAGCAAGATTCAGTCCAGCCAGCCCAACGGATATCTTGCCTGCCCCGCTAACACCAAGAATATCCACGCCAATTACTTGTCCTACAAGCAATGAATCCAATGATACATCTCCAATCTTTGATCTGTGTAACAGCCCATCATTCTCTAGACCTATATCCACAAATGCTCCAAAGTCAACCACATTTCGGATTGTTGCAATGATATTACGCAAAGGAAGAGTGGTCTCTCGAAGTGACTCGATGGTTGATGCATTTGGTGGAAGAGACGAGCAGCCGGAAGTACATCCAAAGGTTGATCTTGTTGAGTCCGCTGATTGATTGTCACGCAGTCGAGGGTCAGGACTTGTGATGGAAGTATATAAATGGTCAATGACTGCCATAGCTCTTTCTGTTGGAATATTGAACTTCTCAGTTGCCTTCTCTGCAATAACTTTCCAATCTTCTTGCTGCGGCTGAACGTTTGACGCCGCATCGGTTAATTGCCACCTTAACTTCTTCAACAGCCACCTAGCAAGTTCGTAAGATTCAGGATGCACCATTGTGTTATCTAATGGTTCGGTGCCACCAGCCACTCGAACAAAGCCTGCACAGTTCACAAAAGTCTTGTCTCCAAGTCCAGACACTTTCAGCAGGTCGTGTCTTGTTGTTATTGGCCGTGCCTTGATGATCTTATCGCATAATTTCGATGTCAAGGAAGGAACTTTTGTTAGTATTGCTGCTGAGCAGGTGTTAACGTCTACACCTACTTCTGCGACTGCGTCGACAGATGTAAGGTTCAACTTTTCGTCCAAGATTGATTCTGTAAGATCGTGCTGATACATTCCCAATCCAAGGCTTTTGGGTGGAATCTTCACCAGCTTTGTTTAAACAAAGAACAGAGAATGTTAGAATAATATCATCAGCAAATCAGCAGTGCACCATCAAGTGGTTGGCTTACCTCGTTCAGTGGATTCAAGTATCTATTAATGGAAGAAAGTAAGCATGTATATCGTGAAGTTAAGGCCACCTCCTTGAAAACTGTACTCTGATTCGGTTCGATCATTTCACTTACCTCCTTCCAATTGAAGCACAAGCAATTGCACTGGGAGCTTCATCAGGAAACTCTTGCTGCGCTGATTCTGTCACTGACCAGACGCTAGCCCCAGCTTCTGTCACCAGTTGAACGGCTATTTCAATACCAGCATTAGATGCTGCCTCCTCGACCAATTCTCTTGCTTCTCGAGTTCCATGACCATTTCCAAGTACAACCAGTACATCTTTGCATTCATTTCTACATTTCTCACGAACTTGTTCTAGCAATGACACTAGCTTGCTCTTGCCGTCATCCTTTGCATTTCCAAGGAACTTAACTGTATCGAATGTCACAACTTCTCCTCCACTTGTCAAGATTGCACATTTAATACCCGCTTGAAAGCTGTGCGTAGTATGTTACTGGTGAGATATCATATGACTAATTTTGAGTGTAATGAATGTATCAGACTTACCCAGGATCCAATGCGAGCAATGCATCTCTGCCATTCAAGTCAGCAGGTGGGGCTAGTAAAGCCTTTTTCAAGTTATCACAGAACACTTCAATAGATCGTGACTCCGCCTTCTTGGATGCTTCTTTCCACAACCGAGATGTGCATCTTCTGCGTAGAAGACGAGTCCACGCATCCTTTTGGGCATCTTTGTACAACTGATGATTATGTTTTCTCGTGAAAACAGCCTGCTGTATGATTCTATCCACCGGGCCATCATCAATCTCAAACTTAAGCTTGAGCACTTTTTTATCAACTCCTCGTCTTATGGCCAATACTTGATGATCTCGGAGATTTGCCAGTTTGTTTTTGTAATCATGATATGTCTCAAATGATGACGAAGAAGGCATATTCTTGCCTACGCTCTTTTTATTCTCGCCATTAGCTTGCTTTATAGATACACCACACCTACGTGCACAGTAATCCATCAACGCATCCACGACACCTACATCCGATGCAATTCGATTAGCTAGTAAAATAGCAGCCTTATCCATCGGTTTAGCATGTCGTATCAAATCTCTATCTTCGCCGTTTTCAGACAGCCGAAGGTTCCACAACTCATCTACAACATCTGCAAGCTCCGGATGTTCCTTGCCAATACGATCTTCTAAACTGCCCTTACTGGGTGGTCTGATGTACATATCTTCCAACTCAGTCTTGCTTATTGTTGTTTCGGCTCGAGACAAAGTGGATGGATCGTCACATCCATTTTCTTTCAACTGATCCAATACCTTGTTTCGCAAGGATGATAAAGATGCATACTTTTGAATGTATTCGCTCAGCTGATGAACTTGCTTGGTAGTCAGTGGATCAATCACATCGGATCTGTAGCGACATAGGAAAGGAACGGAAGTAGGATCGTCGTTCAGCAGGGGCAATGTTTTCTTGATGGCATGTTGGATATGCTTGTCGATGGGGCTGGCAACGCTTGGTGAGTTCCGATACCACCCTTGTCCCGTGTGTATCATGCTGTTTCGTCTATTGTCCCGGGTGCCATGTCCCTCCCATCGATG
>JALLPI010000263.1:0-29624 GCA_036939935.1 Cyclotella atomus | reverse complement strand
AACGCAACACGTGAGCCATCACCGCCCAACTCCCGAAGCGAGAGTTCCTCCTTCTTTTTGCTCCTCTCATCATTGACAGGTCTTTTCCATTCATTTCTCCTCACTGGACAGCACTGGCGCTCAGCCAGCTTCTCCACTACCGTGACCGTCTCCGGCACGCATCGACGACTGCAAGGGCCAAACCGGAGCAATTGTACGCTTTGGCAGCGGTATGGCGCTTAGTTTTTCCAAGAAACAGAAACTGAATGTGAAAAGCTTGGCAGAAGCTGAAGTTGTAGGAGACGATGACGGACTACCGCTGGTTTTATGGATGAGATATTTTTTGCAGAAATAGGGGTATGAAATGCATCCGAGTCTCATCTATCAAGACAACAAGAGCGCAATGCTGCTTGAACAAAACGGTAAGGCTTCGGGTTCGAAGAGAACGAAGCATATTAACGTGCAATATTTCTTTGTGAAGGATAAAATTGCAAAAGGGGATATTGAACTTGAACATTGTCCGACCGAAGTTATGTGGGCCGAGAATGGATCGTCTTTAGGTCCATGCTCATGGGCATTCCAGAGAACTACAATGACGAGAAAGAAGGAATCGCACGTGCAAAAGCAATGGCCAAGCGAAAGAAAGAAGCCGAAGACCTAGAGCGCAGAAAGACGATCGAACAGGCTGTAGCAATGACGCCTGATCGACCGCAGGAGTGTGTTGGCGAGAATCAAAACAAGGAGAATGTACCTCCATGCGTGAATAAAAGACATAAGAAAAATCCTGCCATTATGGTAATACATGGTCGACGCTGGAGTCCGTCCATTTACCGCAACGCTCGTTTAGAAGGATTCGAAGTCGATCAAGCCTGGGTAGAGGCGTTCGTTCAATAGAGCTCACTTTTTAATTGACCATCAAGCTACCGCTAGAAGAGCATTCTTTGATAGTGTTGATCTAACATCAACAGTCTTGGGAGAATGTGGGCAACGGTAGCACTCTACCATTTTCAATGAAACGACGGAACGTGTACCTAATTCGTCTAAAGGTCCTACAGCAATGGGGATGAATACATTGTTGCTGTCTAGGATTTTGCCAATGACCTCATCTGCAGTGAGTGTTCGTTTGGTGATGAGGTTTGTACCTCCTAATCTCCTCGCAAACTTCATCTTCTCACCATCTCTCAAGAGCAGATCAGTTTCATTATATTGAGCAACTTCAGAGGGGGTAGAGCAGGATGGGTTAGTTGAGTGGATGAGTGTAACATCAAATCCAATTCGGGTGTAAGGCACACGCCATTGGCCTGTTTCCAACGAATGGTCGAGTCTAATTGACAAATTGAATGGCTTGAGGCTCGGCAAAGATGGAACAACATTGTGAACTCTGCATTCAACTTGTGTGGGCGATTCAATCATAATGACAACAAGCAGGATGCATTGAAATACTTTTGTGATTTCATCTCTAATGCCGTTGCCAGCCTTGGCTTTGTGATTAACTTTGCATCCAAGGCAGTGGTTGCAATATTGATCTATGATAGATCCACACCTGCACTTGTCGCCGTTGGAGGGCATGGTGCAACTAAGCACTATGAGAGGCACTCCACGGCTTCTCAGCTCAATATTGAATTTGAACACTGAATGATGACTTGGGAATTAGAATTGGTCATGTTCATTTGCCATGGCAATGTTGTGAAATGGAAATGTGAAACAAAATTGGATTCAAGGGAATAATTTAGTCTGTTGTAAAAATAACTGTTGTATATTATTTAATTCCTTTATACCATTCCTACGCAGTCGCTCAAATCATTGTTAGACATGAGCTAAGCTATGGATAGGTATGATGCATAATAATTTAATGTAACAGCCGTATTCCTGATTCATCTCTCTTCCAAAGAAAATAATTAACTGTTACTTTGCTCTAAGAGGGGAAAAGATTCCAATGCAACACAGATATGTATGTTGACATCAACACTCTAGTATGCCAACCCATTGGAATAATACTGAAACACATCATACACCTTTGTACCTTGATGCTCAATGGAAGCCTTGATAAGTTTTAGTGCCTTCTTTTCAATCTTGTTATCAGGAACATCAAGCATCAGTCTCTTCTCAAATCGTTTTAAGGAAACTCCACCTCCATATCGAGTGCCAGTAAAACACGGATAATTGCTTTTGTACATCATGATTTCAACCAATCCAAGAGCAGTTAGCGAGTTTGAACGTGCTGCCTTGAACCCATCTACAAAGAGTTTCTGGAACTCTTTAAAACATTCAGAACCAATCCCTCCCATGACATCAATGTAATCTTTGGTCAACTTGAAAGGGGCTCGTTCAAAGCTCCACTCGTGACCAGGAGCCATGCCAAATGCGAAGCCAAAGTCAATGTGAATGATGTGACCTCGCGTGTCAATCATAATGTTGCCATTGTGGCGATCTTTCAGCCCAAGGAGATATGAAACCAGAGAATAACCCGCCAAACTCCTGCAAAAGTTTCGTTGCGCAACCAAAAATGCCTTTGATGTCGGAGATCCGTAGACTTGCTCAAAGTAAGCACGCATGCCACCGGAAGTTGGATATTTCTCCGATTTCTTCAAACTATCAATTGAAGTGGCATCTACTAGGACCTCAATCAATCCCGTGTTTTTTGACGTACTCAGAATGCGGTAGGTCTTCAACCAAATGGGCAAGTTAGATTTGGCGAATACAGATTCAAAGTAGTGAATCATCTGCATAACAAACACCTCTTGACGAAGATCATCATTTGATTTGGCCATCATGGTAACAATCTCAGTCACAGTAGCATCTTCAGTCTTCTTTCCAGCCTCGGCCGCACGAAGCATACGTGCACTCTTTTCTGCCCACGATTCGCCACCGCAGATGATTGCCTTGGCTCGGTCGAGGCTTTCCTTATCTATTCCATCTGCATGCTCAAAGGCCATGACCTTATCACCAAAGATGATACTTCCAGTTCCTGCAGACACCACCGACCTGCCATCAAGCGAAGGGACATCCGAGTCGTCGTCACTCTGAGCCTCCATGATTGGCTTCTCAATAATGGGTGTGCTGATAATAGGGGTGTTCTTTAACGGGGTTGCATTTCGATCGAGGTAAGACATTTTGCGACGGCTCTCGACTCGATTGATACGAGTTGCCAGCTTGGAAGGCAGCTTGACAAGATTTTCTCTCATAAACTTTTGGAGTTCTCTATTACCCTTGCCGTCGCCCAAGGAGAAACTGGACTTGAACTTTGATTCCTTCACGTCGTCTTCCCAGACTCCTCCTTTGCCACCATCCGTTGGATCTTCCATAGTCAATTCAAATTCATCTTCATTTTCGTCCTCGTCCAAGTTGGACTTTTGAGCAGAAATGGCAGTAATTTCCAACCCCTCCTGATCGTGGTCTTCATGGTCCTCACCAATAGCCTCAAGCTTCAGCAGCCCCTCCGAGTCGGGAACTTGAAACTGCATGTGCAAATACTCGGCCACATCCAAATTGGGATTATTCGGTCCAATATTCGCCCCCACTTTTTCACCCCGCTTGGCCACAAAGTAATAAATCATGGGACACCTCTCATTCGTATTAAACACACGCGTATCCTCCGCCATAACACTATCAACTCGACTCCAAACATCGGTACTCTTACACAGAGGGACATACCCACAGGGAGGGATCGTAACCTCCCTCACCAATCCTGGAGCAATACTCTTTCGTTCCTTAGGATCATGAAACCTCAAAACCTCCGCCACATCACATACATTCGCCACAAAGTCACGTTCATTCTTAAAAAAGTCATACCTCGCCTGCTGCGAATTGGACAATTTATAAACGCTCGAGCTCTTATCTTCCTTCTTTTCCTCACCCTCATCATTCGAAATCACATGCGGTATCAAAGCATTCGCTTCACTCTCCCCCCTCAACAATTTAATCCAAAGCATCATATCCTCTTGGTCTTTGGCCCGAATCACATATTTGTAATGATGATTCTCCACCTCGAACATGAAGGGATATTTCCCACCCTCGGTTTCCTTGACTGTGGCCCCCTCCAATGGCATGGCACGGACTAGCTTTCCACCTCTGACGTTGTAGCAGTACAGCATCCGTTCTTCAATTTCAAAGTAACGATTCTTCCAATTCTTGCGTTTGTAACATGCCGTGCGGACTTGACGTTTGTACAGCAGTATCCCGCCGTACGATCCAATAGGTCGACTTGCAGTGGTAGCGGCAGTAGGTTGCGTTGTCATCGAGGTAACCACGGTCGGTTGTCCACCGTCTCCACCACTACTCACAGACGATGATGCTGCCCCCGGCCTCTCTTTCGTAGGAGTCTTCAAACTACTAGGCAACAATGTCGTAGTCTCCTTTACCCTCTGAATAAACTGCTTAAAATTCGCACCATGCGTCGTAATCTGCCTTGCATTATTCAATCGATCTTCCAATTTCATCTGTTCGTACTCTGCCTTCGAAATATCCCCTTTTTCGTACATTCTCCTTAATTCAATCGATCTCGGCGATCCATACACGACACATCGTTCGATATTCGATAATAAAGTGATACACCGTTGATAGAATAACTGATTGTAACTGGGATTAGGACGACCTTCGACAGTTTCGGGTTGATAATCTTCAATGGCCCCCTCGAGGATCCAAGTTAGTTGTAGGGCAAAGTGTTGAGATTGTTGGGCGATGACTAGGGCGAATCGTTCGAGGATGGCTTCGTCCCAGGAGGCTTCTAGGTGGATGATCATGTGGGCTATTTGGGGGAGGTAGAATTCTATACCGTCGAATACTTGTCTGGAGCCGGAGAACTGATGAGAGTAGTGGAATTGGAGAGTTAAGTAGAGGTTAGGTTTGTAGGATTGAGAGAGAGCAACACTTGGTTGAGCACATCGTATGAATTATGATTGGAAGCAGCAGCAGCAGCAGCAATTGCAAAGCAGACAAAATCAACTCAAAACCTTTTGTAGAAAAGTATCAGCAGCCACTCTTAACAGTGGAACATAATAGATAACAGAGATTCAAAGCAATTCAACTGTGTTAAAACAACCAGTATTTATGGGACACCAAATTCAACAATAATCAAAAACACATGACCCATAAAGAGCAGCACAAGCACAACAAACACATATTTCTCTGCAACAAAAATCTATCAACACTAACCTTGGCAACAAACTGAGCCATAAACTGAACCACGGCAGGATCATCCCTAAACTGCCAAATCAACATGGCGACCTTCTCCATGGGGACTTTGCCCTTGTTTTCACGTCCGAAGACATCGTGGACCAGTTGATTTTTGAATTCTTCGTGCTTCGTCGGTGCTGAGGATGTTGCCATGATGATTTGTTTGGCTTGAATAGTGCAGCTGCTGTGAAACTTGACGGGCTATTCGATAATTGCCACGAGAGAAGAATGCTTGTGTCGTCTCGACCGTCGCGACGATGGAAACTACTTTTGAGCTGTAATGATAACTACCACTCGAAGATGAATAAGGAGGCAGGATTTTGTCCATTCCACTCGATGAACCCCCCCTGGCCTTGCCCTGACTTGGCTTTGGTTCTTTTGCTTGCTTGCTAATTTGTGTGGCAGGTTGTGGTATGTGGTCATATTATTATGTGGCATGGCGTGTGAGCGTTGTCCGTGCCCGGTGAAAAGTCATTGTTTCGACCTCAAACAGGGCATTCATAGATCCAGCCCAAGAGGCTTTCGTAAAAATTTCAGGTATCTTTTGTGGCTGTGTGTTTGTATCCGAATTGGACACTTACATTATCCCGCTTTTTATCCCGCTATCCAATGAGCTCCCGTTTTGAGTACTTTTCTCCCGCCAGCACTCTCCTCGACCGCATCGTCCAGATCGATGTGTGGGCAGCCATCTCATATCAAGGCTGGTTTTGCGGGTTGGAACAATAGCCCAAGGTGAGCTCTGATATGAATATAAAGGACCGTTACTCTAGAGAGGGAGCTAGGTGTTTGTAATGCTTCTTGGATAGGTTGTAAAGGACAGCGTGCTGTGTATGTTTGTTGCTGCTATTATTCCTGCTGTCGTGTAAGTCACAGTTGGTTGATTCAATTGAATTCTTGGTCTAAATCAAAATGTGCTATCTATTGTTGTGATACGCTTGTGTTTATTGTAGTAACAAAGCTACAAATGTCTATTTTGAACTTTCTGGAGATGTATCAATCATTAAAATAGGCAAAGCGAAGAATACGTTGATGTTTGTAGATTTTCAATGTCTGAGACTTATCTTGATTTTGTTAGTTATCTGGAATGGTTTGAGTGATTTGAGTTGAGAAATGCTTGAGATGATTGGCATATTGGCTGTTTATAGAAAATTTGGTGCTGTCTAATGCTTCCTGCGCTGCAACCTACAATTTTGGATTTCATTCTACTGTGATATGATACACTAGATATGATACACCAAGACTCATTTTGTGGCAACGTATACCTTTTTCAGGTAGTGAGCACTACACTATAATACGTCCCTTGCCGGCAGTGTGCTAATGCAGTGATTAGCGATGTTGTAATCATACCGAGCAGAGCGTACGCACCAACACAACGAGCAGAGGAAAAGTCAGGATATCAGAAGAAGCAGCAGCAGCAGCAGCCATTGATTCACCAACAATCAAAACTCAACAGAACACAGCAAAAACAATGGTAGAGAAAAAAAACTACTACACCCCCTCCAAACAATCACCATCCAACAATAACATCACACTGTATCCCTCTCAAAAACTCCAACTGCTCCATCAACGAACCTCCCTCTCACTCGCATACGACCCGTCCATAGGATGGGGATACGCCGGCGAGACTTGTCTTTATTTAATTGTTGATCCCGAATCAATCACCACGGGGTCGACAGAGATAGGTGGAGATAAAGTTGGTGGTGTAGAATTGGGATTGCATTTGAGGGATGGATGTTTGGTCGACAGTGTGGAAGTTTATACTCCTCAGATAATTGTTCATTCAGAGGATAGTAGTAAAAACGATGTTTTGACGAATGAAACGAAGGATTCAGTGAAGGATACCGAGATGGATGTGGATGATGATGAAGTAATGCAACAACCGAAAAATGCACTGATATTGAAGCCCATACAGAATCACACCGTGTCCTTCCATCATCACGATCCTATATCGATTGTATTGACGAGACCGGCTGGTTTGCATTCTGTTGAAGAGGATGGGAATCATCCTCCTGCAACTAATAATAAAAATAATAGTACATCAACAAACAAGAAGAAGAAGAGGTATGAAGCGGATGCCCACGCGTCACGCGGTATTCGAGGCATGACCAATTCGTTGAGAGCCGCTAGTATTGGTAGTTGTTGTGGTGAATTGAAGGTTAGGCTTGTTTCTACTTCTGGTGGTGCTGCAGCATCTACAGCAGTAATAAAGGATGAGAATGAAAATAACAATCTGACCAAAGAAGATGCAATCACCTGCTGGAAGAACGATTTACAATCTCCAGCGGGAGAATCACCAAGAGGAACAATCGAATCCAAAATGGTGGAGAATATGATTTCCTGGAGGTGTCAATCGCGCAGAGAGGCCAGAGTAGACTTGATTTCCAAGGCACTCGGTGAAGCTTTTAGGAATGCAAATGATGGAAAAGTATCATCATCGGCGATGAAGGTAGTTATTCGATTTTCATTACGGCCTGATGGGATGGCTCCTTCGGCTTTATCCCATTCGCCTGTGTCGGAAACTTCACAACAACAACCACAACAACAACATGTCACAATGAAAAATATAGGAGGACTCGCCTTCCTCTCACCACCGCCCGACACACCCCTCTCCACACTCCCCATCCATCACAAAACACCCCACGCATACACCACCGTCGGAACCTTTGGCGATCATCAAGGAGTACGATCCTGGCTTCCAACACTGGATTCTGCCTCCCCGTATCATCGATGCTCTCATGAATTATCTATAGCGGTGACGGCTCCTCAAAAGGAGGGGTTGTGGGTAGCCGCTTCCGGTGAGGATTTTGGGTGTAACAAATCTGTGTGTCATCCTTTGTTGGGTGCCGAGATGATTGACATTTTGAAGGATGTGAAGAGTAATGCATTCGCAGAGAAGGATGAGATTTACAAATCGGGTATGGAGAGGGTGGAGAGGGTTATGGCCAAGGCAGAGGGATGTATTGTCAAAGCGTTGGGAGAGCGTCATAGTCGGTTTATCGATGACTTTTTCAATGGGCCGGATGGGATTGTGTCGGATAGTGGTGATACAGTCCAGCCGGATGTGACGTCGTCTTCTTTGTCGAATGCGATGCCCGATTCGATCACCTCGTCGGATCTGGGCTTGGCAGATGGTATTGATGTCGATTTGATGAATCAATTGAGGAGGTTGCAGCCTATCTATGTGACTTCTGTATTCTCGTCTTTGATTTGGTCCCCTTGTCCTTCGCGATCGATTGGGTTTGCCGTTGGACCGTTTTCTTCGGTGTTTGATCCTGAGTATTTTCGATTGGATGTGGATGAAGAGGATAATGATGAAGACGAGGCGGAAGAAGATGATAATTCGCCCTTGTCTATTGTAGAGACTGCGAGGAAGCAAGGGGAGGGGATTCGACAATTGTATTTTGCATCGCTAGAGGACAGACCTTGGATTCATGCAGATGTTACTGATGAGTTGGTGTTTAGAGACTTTCCATGTCGGTCGATTCAGCAGAGAGAACGTCCGGAGTTGGCACCGGCGGCATTGCAGGATCACAAGTTGATTGAGGGAGCTATACTGGCAGCTACTATTGGTGTGCCGAATCGTGCTCTGTCATTAATGCGCGATATCTTGGCTTTACCTGCCTATCGCACTTCTTCTTATACTCAGATTTGGATCCCAAACGCTCACATGTCTGGATCCAACTGTGGAGGCAACATGGTTGGTTGTCCCGAAGTTGGAGGATGTAACTACTTTTTGGGTGGTGCTATTATTGATAGCTGCCTACTGCCTCCACCCGGGATGCGTCTACCATTTTACAATGAAGGAAGAGCACTGCAATTCATTCAGGCTCGCAATGCCATTCGTGGATGGGTTAGATCAGCTATACCATTGGGTAATGATGACGATGTGGGTCAAGGTTATTTGCATATGCTGGTCGAATCATTCTTGATGAGCTTGTATGAGCGAGGCCATGGCGCATTCGGAGAGGGTGGTGGGAAAGGATCATTCTTTTATACAAAGCGATACGCGATTAGCTCTGGCTTGAACTCTCCTAACTTAGACTTTTTGCCGCTTTTGAACATTGAAGAAGATGAGGTCGTGGGCGGCGGCGTTGCCATTGGTGAGTTGACGTGTTGTGTATCATTATCTCAAACTCAGTTACAATTCTAACCGAGTGGGTTCTTTGATTGTCAACAGAGGAACGCGGAAACGAGCATCTATGGCGTTCTGCGAACAATGGCACAGAGACCCATACCTCGTCTCTCGATGAATTCATCATCGGGCAGCTACAAGCAAAGGACTTCACAGAAGCAATTGAACGGTACGATAATGCACCGAAGAATGGTTCATGCCCGCTGCCCTCCATGGCCTGGTTAGGTTCACACCAGTCCGCGACGTTCTTTTCCAACAACATCGCATCGTCTAGTGCACTTGGCTGTGGTGCCGTAGATCTCGCTCACCCAATGGGTGGTCAAATGTACAGATCCTCGAAGACAATTCTTCTCAATAGGATTTTTGAATCAAGAGCAAGCGTACCTCATTACACACGAGTCATTCGCGCTGCGTTCACAGCTTCTTTCCTCAGAGATTCTGGTGTTACTGAGCTTAAACTGGACGAAAAAAGTGACAGCGAGTTGAAGGAAAGCGATGCTGCCATGGCGTTACGTCCTCCATTTGTCGTTTGTGTTGAAGAGATGCTAAAGAAACAAGGACTCACCCATGCTATATTCACTCGCGCATTAAGGTGAGCACTGATGCTAGAGATTTGATTGTTATAGATTGACACTTACATGTAGAGTGTCCTTTCCCAGAGTTATGTCAGGACCTATCCATGAACCTTATCTTCGGGGCTCTCTTGTTGACATTGGACAAGATAACAGAGACAGTAGACAGAAGCGAATTGTTCAGCCAGAAGGCTTTCCAAACTCTTACGTCCGCGGCTGTTCTAGCTTGTATCTAAGAGTTGGCGCTCACGTAGAAGCAGCCGATGGCGGTGTGCAAGCCACAACAGTATCACAAAGTGCTGCTGCTGTGAAGGGCATTCACTTGCATGTTGTTGCTGAGCCAGCCATTCCTCACTATGGAACTGCATTTGGGGGGCCAGTGACATTGCGCGTGATTGAAAACGAAGGGCAGTGCAGAGAATTCATCAAGACAATCCCAGAGGATGGAAGTAGGGCTGAATGGGGCCCGTTGTTTCTACACGCCAGACCTGTGAGCACAGCAAAACAGCAGCAATCAGCGGCTGGAATATCAGATGCTCCTAGCACTGTTAGCGCCCCCGAAGGCGGCGCTGCAGGGGCGTCTATACGAAGATCTGCATTCACAAGTGACCACCTCCACACAGGCGGCTTCCAGGCTCTTGAACTCATAAGAATTACCAATAGCACGCCTCTTCTATGGATCAGAGTAGACCCTCACGGCCAGTACAACGGGAGAATCAATATATACATGCAAGATGCATGTTTAGCAGAGCAATTGTTCCATGACGGTGACGCGTCAGGTCAAGTAGAAGCCATGCGAGCTCTGGCGGAGAGACCTACGAAGGTTCAAAGTCAACCAAAACTGACAAATGTGCACGACGTGCCGATCCGAGAGCTGCCTGTTCGTGTTCTTGGCGATTGCCTCCGTGGGTCTGTTGCACTTCATTGTGACTTGCCTCATAATCCATTGATTCGGTCTAATGCCGCATTAGCCATTGCTCAATGGCAAAACAACCAAGCTCCCGAATCTCGCGAAGTCGTGGGAGGAAGTTCTTGGCTTGGTCTCGATTTGCTTTTGCAATACTTCAAAGAGCGGTACTTCAACAATGAAGTCGCCCTACCAGTGAACTTCAGGCGGCTGGTCCTTCACAAACACATTGCTGGTGGAGCTAGCGGCGATACTACTTCAGACGGGGGATATCAGTATCTGGACTCTCTAAGAGACAAAGATGACCGTAAGGTGAGATCATTTATTTGATTTTCCATCTCAAAACTGTTCACAGCTCACTTGATCTACTCGTCAAACAGAATGCATTGGAATTCGCTGACGAAGTTGAAATAGAAGAGGATGAGGAATACCGAGTTCGATCATCTTGTATATCTGCGATTGCCTCAATTCGTGCTCAAGATGGGATGACACCTCCAGCCGTGTTGAGTTTTCTGCAAGAAGTGCTCGTCTCCGGGGATAAAGCTGCTCAGGGCAGTCTTTTATTGCCCGAAGAAGAAGAGCAACTCAAAAAGAAGCAAGATCAAGCGCTAAATGACGAGCTTGCGAATGTTAGACGAATAATTGGACCGAATGACGAAGATGTGTCAAACTTACCATACGTCTCACTGTCACTTGTAGCTGATGCTCTCCTGGCTCTTTGTCATATTCATGTACGACAACAATCAGAGTTTCAAATCAAAGAAGATCACCCTATTATTCCGTTGATTGAAACTTGCCGCTCGTGGCTTGACTGGGATTTAGAGCGTGCCCGGATTAAAGCTCAGACCGAGAAACGCAACCTCACTGGATTTGGTGGTGCATGTCAATCAAATATTGCTCCATGCGCCATAACTGCATTGTGTCATATGGCTATATTGAAGCAAACTACCAGTACTTTTACTGATGAACCACCATGCCTTAACAGCACCGTAGTAGGATCAAAGCGGTCAGTTGAGCAGTCGAAACTAGACGAGCCAACACGAGCACAGTTTTACGTTGACATCTTTGATGCTAAACCATCCCTACCAGATAACATCCGGGCAGCAGCAGCACAATCTTTCATCTGCATATGTTTGGCATCCAATCGATCAGGGGAATCTGTAAAGGAACCGTTAGGCCTCCTAACGTCATTGGAATTATTACTCGACCGAATCGTATGTAAGTGCACCTTTGCAATTGCATCAATAAATATTGCGACTATTACCTACATATTCTGATTCTTGACACACCATCCGCAGCACCTAGCACGTCTCCAGGACTCCGCGTGACCCTAGCACTGCTCATGTTGGATGCATGCACTGGACGAGTATGCTCGTTACAGCGAGTTGCTAGCTTTTGTGGACAGCGAAGCTTATCAGCTGCTGGATCACGGTTACTTAATGGTCCATTGGGTGCCAGTAACGGAGGGGACAATGGCAGCGCTTTGCTAATGGAAGTGACGGGCTTCTCCTACCCTGCAGCGGAAAGTGTCAATGCTGGTGCCAGAGTAGGCCTTCGCTTACTGAAAGATTCTTGCAAAGACGGAAAGTACTCGAACCAGATAATCGTCAGAGTGGCATCATTTGCTTCAAGACTTTGGCGAATAATCAATGGTGAACAGTGTGGCAAGTTCTCGACGAGTGATGATACAGAGTCTTTTAGTGTTTGTGCTCATGACTCCCACCTGCGTTGTACACTACTTGCACTGTGGCAATGCGTGTGGAGCAAACACTGCATGCAGCTAATGAGAGCACAATCATGGCATGCAATGGAGGGCACGCCGCAATACTTTGCAATGGGAATAGACAAAATCCTCAAGCAAACACCTGAGGAGAAAGAAGCTACAGCAAGGGAGGATGAGATCCTTGAGCCACTTGCAAAAATTGTGGAAGCTGAAGTAGGAAGGCAGAAATGGAGAGGAGAAATGGCTGCAAAGGCTTATGAGTATTATGAACGAGAAAACAAAAGCAATCCATCATCTGAAGTAGGCCAACCCCTTCCTGTTTTGAATAAGGATGTGGCATGGAAGCTTGGGGGATGGGTGGCGAGTACCGCTCAACAACGGCGTGAGAAGAACTTGGATGGAGGCCGAGCAGTGAGGAAAATCAATCTTCATGTGCAGTCCAAAAGTAGTTTGGACAGTCGATGATGTTGGTTAATGCTAATTGTGGTTTAGGAGCCTTGGCTAAAACTGTGAAATGATGTGTTAATCGCGATGTGGTCAACCGAACCAACCTGTCTACGGTTCGTAAAATAGGATTTGTCAGAAAGGGGGAACTTCCGAAGTTCCTCCTTCCCATCTTCTCTGAAAAAAATAATCTTTGGCTGGGAAAAATGACCTCTGCGCGAAGATCGAAAGATCCAACTGAAGCGCTTGGGTCTTCATACTTATTCCCTTGTATAATTTCATGTACGTAGAATCTATACCAGACGATACGTCAACCTTCTGTGCTCAAAGTATTTTATCACTTTGCGTCTGTTCTGATGGGTTCTTCATCCAAAAATATCGCGGCGGGCCATCATTCGGTTCGTGTTGACGCCTGAACCGAAACATTTAGCATGGTCAAAGCATGACCTTCCAATATGCCAATATCATCTGGAGATTTGGCTGCGCTGGTGGAAATCAAGAAAAGCAAGTGATCGGCCCTGCATTGATGCATCAACATCTGCAAACATCATCATTTATCATGCTGTCACAAAACATTATTCAGCACCACCACCATTTGTTACAATCGGTGAGTTGATGGATCGTTTTGATGTATGATAGACGTGTGAGAGTTTGCCCTTGTTCTTGCTGCTTGAGAGCCCTTGTGTCGCCGAGAATGTTCGCCTATGGTCTTGCTTTAGTTACTCTGCCTGTTTGCACTGCACATAAACTGTCATGATGCAGCATAACTCCCGTTTAATTGTTATTGATGCTTTGTTCCATACCATTATTGTAGTGCATGATGCCTTCTTGCCTGTTGCCTGATCAGCCGTCGCTTGCACGTCGTGCTTGCTTGGCGCGTGCTCCGCTTGACGTGCCTACCTATCCTGTATATACGTTTACCTACGTTTTTAAAATCTCCATCCTATGTGGCTGACCACTGACCAACTCTGTCTTGTATTACCGTAGGACCAACCACCAAAAGGTCAATCACCTTGCAAGAAGTTAAACACAACCGCTACCAATCATGTCAGAAGAAAACGAGCAACTTGAATACGAAGAAGAGGAGCAAGAGGAGGAAGTTGATGAACAAGAAGATTCTGAAGGTATGTTTCTCTCCAGCGTTGTTTCACTTGGCAGCAGCTAGCTATGCACTTTGAGTTTACTGATTTTCCAACCTTTTAATATCCAGAAGAAGAGGAAGATGATGACGATGAGGGCGCAGAGATCGGTGAGTCTACACACGAATCATCATTCATGTCATTATGCGCTCTTCACTCACCACCAATCGATGTGTCCATTATACATATTTCATTGCAATAGAGCTTGGAGATGAAGACAGGTGAGCTTCCGTGTGCGATGAGCCACTTGCGCTTCGGTTGATTGTTCATTAGCTTTCTGCAAGGTTTTTGGAGAAATACTGTCGGGTATCTTGTTATTCAATCATGCATTATTCTTAAACTCTCTTGATGAATTCCATCTCCACTTCAGTGATGTAAATGACGAGGATGCAGATGACGATGACGAGGACCCTGACGATGGTTAGTCATTCTTTGTTACCTGTTTTGATGCTGCTGCTGTCATTTTTAACAATCATTTTGTTTCATATCTGTTGTAGATGATGGTGAGGCCTCAGAGAACAGTGCATTGAAATCCTATATTGAAAACTATACTAACGCATATGCTTCAGATGATGACGACGATGATGATGCCGGAGATGACGACGATGATGAAGAGGACGGAGAGGAGCTCGGCACATCTGCTCGTGAGTTTTGTTCTGTCTCTCTTTTGCTATTGCTTAGAATCATATCTCAGACTACCTGTTTCATTTTTAGTCGTTGGCCCGGACATTGAAGATGAAGACGACGCCGCTGAAGACTTTGAGCCAGACGAAGATCAAGAGGACGAACCGATCGATGGTACGTGCAATACTGTTAGTTTACTTCTCACATCATCTTCATCCAGTACTAACTGAGATTTGTTTGTATTTACATCAGACGAGGAGGAAGAGGAAGAAGACCAGGATGAAGATGATGACGGCGAACCCGACGCCAAGAAACAGAAGACCTAAGCTTCTTTCACGCCCTTCAGCCTTTCACATGGATCTATTCTCAATTCGAAGTCAGATACAATGTTAATATCTTTGGTTCAATCCAGTCTATGTGCAGAGGCTAACAGTGCAAGAAATCATTTCATGGATCATCCTTTGTCCATGCCATACCTCCATTGTTACGTTTAAGGTTCATCAAGATTCATACTACTGATCGATATTAAACTAGTTAGTTGTTCTGTGACTCCAAGTAGATATTTGAGTAAAATACTTCATACACCTATGACTGGCACAACCTATCTCAGCAACGGCTTGTCCTTTTCAAATCTGAAGTGTGTTGCTACTATTGGCTGCTGACAACGTGATAATCTTTTGGTATCTATACAATACTATCTGCCCCTTGACAGTTTCGCTCCAGCAATCACTGCTCTTCCAAAAGTAAATTGCTGCTGCCTGCTGTCTCTGCTGATGTGATGGCGACTGACAATACTATTCTCGCTTGGTAACAACCGAAAAGTACTTCTCACCACCCGCCTCTACCATCTTCGCCTTGACAGTTTCACCACCAAGCACTGCTCGAGATTCCCCAACTTGCTGTTCACAACCATCCTCCTCATCTCTCACAGCATCATGACATATGTTGAGTTTACAATGATCCACATCATCTCTTCGAATCGGTATCTTGATCAAACCACGAGGAGCATCATACACATCTACATCACTCAACACATGAACATCCTCTTTACAACCGCCACTACTATCATGTTGTATATGAGTCAGATTCTTGACATCCAATAAAACAGAAGCACATCTCATAACACCACCAACATCTAATTTCAGTTGTTCTCGTCTTTCCGGTGTCAATCTTCGAATGTCTATCAAACATCGTCTTGCCAAGGTTGATAATTCGGATGAGGATAGTTTATCCGATTCGTAAGAGGAGGAGGATAGGAGGCGCAGTTCGCTGATGGACCAGGATGGAGGTGGTGGCACTTGGACTTCAGCGTCGGGTGATTGCTGGGTGGACGTGCTAAATGGTTTGTGATTGTTGGATGATTGAGGAGTTGGATGGATGCTGAAGTATTTTGCGTTCGAGGCATGAATGGGAAGTTTGCTTCGCAGATGAATGCTGCTATGGGAGATTGATGCAAGATGCCGTGATAGAGTTGAGGCTGCCATGGTGTGGATGGTTTAGCTCAGAGCTGCCCGATAAATACCTTTCTGGATAAAAATCAAGACACAAATATCTTTACGTTTTCAATAGACCGACACTGTGAATCTTTCCCGATCTTTCCTGCTTAATTACGACACGGACAGGTCCAACATGAAACAATGAGAGATCTAGATGATACCATAACTTTAATAACATCTTGATAACAACATGCTATCTTGCACCTACCATCCAATACGGCGCTCAGCAGCCATCCGCCTAAGAAGCCATCTCGACCCTTCCATCCAATGGATCCGTCCACATCCATCATCATTTCACAGACACCTTTCCTCGACCATTCATCTCCTCGAACCTCAAAAGCGCCACAAACTTCACATTGGATTCACATCCCTCTCTTCTTCCAATGTTCCCTTCTCTCCGCCACCCACCCACAATACAAATCCCAACACCTTTACTCTTGATCCACGAGCCTCCATAATGCTCACGGCACTACGCGGTGGAGTATCGGCAATGGACTGTCCGGCCCCTCCGTCCCTCGATGGAAGTGGATCTTTTAAGTCCACTTCTTGTTGGGATGCCAATCGACAGTATGAATTGGACATGGCCAATTCGTTAGATGCTGCATTGGATGTTTTACGTGAAGAAGATGACAATGAGGCTTTGGCTGCTTTACACCCAAAGAGTGACGGAGCTGTAGTTTCCATAACTACAAGATTGGGGTATAGAGCTGCAGCAAGCAGTGATGCTTCAGGGATTGAAAATGATGTGCAAGAAATGGAGAATGTGTTTGATGGAGACTTTCGAGTGGGTGTATTGGATCCTGGATTGTCAACTGATAAAGAGGGTGAATGGACAAAACCTCCCGTGGCATTGGTGCATAATTTATCACGGGAGTATGTGCTCCATTCGTTGCAATCTTCTCCTTTGGTGGAGAGATACAAAGTCAATAGCAGCAGCAGCAGCAGCAGTGGAGACAAGAAATGTGTGGAGATTGTTTCGTTGGCTCATAATCCAGAGACGAGAATATCTGCCTACCTCGTGTCTCAAAATGGTACTATGGAACAGGCTGACTCGATGGATAAAGCGCGTGAATACATGAAAGAATCTTTAACTTCAGCATTTGTCGGATATGAACTGGCAGTTCAACAAGGGCTGATTGATGGATACGGAGTGGATTCCAATGGGTTGAGCCTGCCAAAAGAACATGATATGTACTATGGATGGAGAGATGTACTTGAATGTGCGGCAGAAGCCTATCTGCAAGTTCATGGCCAAGACAGTGATACTGGTAGATCATCCTTGAGAGTCATCAGAATGCCGGGCAATTTACTTGAAACACGTGGTTTGGAAGTTGCCAGAGAGATTCATTCCTTCTTTGATGCTTCGGAGGAAGGACTGTCAGACGATCCAAAGCTTCCGGATATAGAGCAAAGAAGGAAGCTACGACAAATGAGACGATTTCTACCAGAATCTATTCAAGTCAATGTAACACGACCTCTTACAGCATTCCCTTACGGAGGCACGGGTTGGGAACCAAACTCCTCACCAGGCCTTACCGAAAACAGTGGTGCTCCACCATTATTCCTCGAAAAACGCGGAGCCGACGGCAAAAAGATCGATTCGACACATCCCATTCGTATTTTGGATTATCGAGTCGAATCCGGCCCAATCGGACAGATACCAAAAGAGGAATGGACGAATTATCACTATAATCACCATGGAGTGAGGCCATCATTGTATCAAGGAGTGATGAATGCTGCATTGTCTCATTTTGATGCCGATTCTATTTTGGAGGCATCGAAAGAACGTGAATTGACTGTAGAAGAACGAGAGACTTTGGATGGGTGCAAATTGCTCAGAGATATGATTCATGATTTGGATGCCAGTCTTGACACGATGAAGAGTTTTGCTGCCTACGAAGAGTATCTTGTTAATGTGGCGGTGCCGCTGTTGTATGGCTCGTTTGAAGAGCTTGATGAGGAGAGCGCTGGTGTTTTGCAAGCTTTCTTTGCTGTGCATGGTGCTGCCGTTAGAATGGTGGTGGCCAGATGGACAAGAGAGCTGCTGCAAGGAGGCTGGAAAAGGATTGACACTCAAGAAGGTCATGGTAATACTCTTGAATGGGACAAGGATAAGGAAGAGGAGATGGCCAATTTATGGCAGAAACTCGGCTTGGGTACGTTTCCAGGAGGTTACAAAATTCCAGAGGATGTCACATTGCAGGAGTATTCGTTGAAGTATCTCATAGATGATGAATCCATTCGGGGTATTGTTGTTGGATGCTCACGTCCAGAACATGTGTTGGAAGCTCTGAAGGCGGCAGATCACCTTGAAAAATAAAATTTTGCTGCTGTGAATGCCTTGCTGGACAGAAGAAGTAGACAGCAGCGTAACAATGTAATTATTCGAGCAATCGATTCATGGATCATCGATTACAATCATCTTATTAAGAGTACCTAGCAGTCTAGAGATGCAAGACGAATTCAAATGTTTTGTCAGTAAAGGATTCAATTATCATCGCTATTCTCATCATACCAGCTATCATTATACCACCTCTCAACCTCCTCCATAAGTTCGATAATTCCGTTAGAAAAATACTGCATGTGATCTTGCGGTATTACTTCGTCGTTCAACTCAATCGAAGCAAGCATATTGTTATCCCATTCCGTACCCTGGGCCATCCACTTTAACTTCGACTCGCCAAGAGCGCGCCTGATCCCCCCTGTCATCATCCCTTCACAATATGGCCTCGAGAGCCAGTTAAGTATACATCCATGATCATCATCGTATTTGTAATTGATTGGGAATTGTTGCCGTACGATTTGTTCTGCTACTATGTCATAACGATTGTGAATATGAGCAAGATATCTACTATCCTTCCATGACATAACTGCAGCTGTATTTCCAATGCCTTGTATAATATCACTATGATCCCACGTAAATCCACTGCAAAGGCCTGGTTTGGACTGAACATAACCAAGAAAGATCAGTTCGGGACGCGATGTTTTAGCTGGCACTGATAGCATTGAGGGGAAAGGAGTTTCATTAGGAGCTTGGAACTCTCCTGCACCAACAATCCACAATGGTTGAATCGGTGTATCTTGTTGCAATCTAGCTTGTGATAGACGGAGTGGTGTCAACACGCAATAATCTACAAATGCACACCATTCAGATATGAATTTGCATGTATCGATTTTCACCAGAAATACAACCAATGGCAAGCTCCATCCTCCCGGTAAGAAGACTTTTCATACTATCAGGAGCATTGATAGAGTCGAGGGAACCGAGGCATCGTTCGCCTACTGATCTTATGACGTATTAGGTTCTGGAATGAGAACCCATATGTCGACAAATCTTTGCCGGTAAAATAGCTGCTGATATGAGCATGCATTTCTATTGGAAAATCCTCATTCCGAAGGCTGCTAGCTGTGAGCTGATTGAGGTCTGTTTTGCGTTTGCGGCTCACGGCTCATTTGATCTGGCTTATCACTTTTTTTAGAAGATCGTACTGATACTTGAATGTTATAGGTAAACATGTTGAAAAGTCACATTGGTACCTTCTTATCAGTAGATTCCTGTATCTGTTGAGACTTTGAGCAAAGGAAGCCAAGATAAAAGATGATGATACGGCAGACTTCTTCACTATCCAAGAGGGCACTGCGTCCGTCTCCATCATGTTCACTCAGGCAATTGTACTCTACAGCAATTACATCTGGCGAGGCTGCACAAGGCTCTCTCATAACTCGACACGGCGCAGGTGACGGAGTTATCACTCTAAATGTTGGCGGAAAGAACTTCCTCACACTAAGGTCGACCATCTCTCAAAATGCTGTGTTATCAGAGTATGTGGCTCGAGCCGAAGCGAACAAAGAGCTAGCTCAAGAGGCTGTATTCATTGATCGTGACAGCAAGCACTTTGGAGTAATTCTGTCCTATCTTAGGAACAAAGCGGATGGTATCCTGAACCAAAGCCTATCAACTCGGCTACTGAAAAAAGTGAATGATGGCCTATCAGCAGCTGAAACAGTATACCTTCCACAAGATCAACAGAGCCTCCAAGAGTTGTATTACGAATCTTTACACTATGATATACAAGAACTGGCATCTTACATTTGTACCAAGGGATTCTTCGTCAAGTATCTCCTAATGTTTGGTGCCAAAAATCCATTTCAAATGGCAGCAAGTGCATTGGCAGTGGGTAGAAGGATATTGGTATTTATTGGTACTGTCGTAACTGGTGTGGGTGGGTGGACTGTTGTACAGGCAACGATTGAAGAAGCGCAGACTAAACAATCTTTTGATGCAAAGAGTGTAAATGAAAATGGATGTGAATCGTTGAGCAATAATGAACTGATTCTGAGTAATGTACTGAAAGCGTGGGAAGCTACTGGGAAGAAATGAGTTTGGACTTTGGACAATATCTATGTTCATTTATCCTAAGTATGTTCAAGACAACATTCATTACATTTAACTTTGCTCTGGCTTGTGATAAGTAGATCATCTATTTGCCAACAATCTTCTCAAACAAATGAGGATACTGCTTCTTCGCAGCACCAGCCTTCTGATCACAACCAGCAACACATTCACCAAGATTCTGAAATGCAATATTAATCTTTGCAGTTGCCATTTCATCCAATTCTTTACCACCGCCAACTCCTTCTAAAGTCTCGGCAAATGATTTATGTTGCAGTGGACACAAGACTTTGCCAGCGCAAATTGTCATGCCCATGAATGCCTTGTTACATTCGGCATCGCTGCCACAGTTCTTTAATTGCGTTTTGACATCTTGGCAGTTTTTAAGGATTGTAGCATATGTTTCAGCCATCTTTTTCGCATCTGCTTCAGTAATTGTTGCTTCCATTTCGTTTGAATCACACACTTTGCCCTCCTCTACAATCTCCTTAGCACTCTTTTGTATACTCTCCCAAATCCTTTTACTTTCCTCCATACTCTGTTTCAAAGTATCAGAAGGCATCATGGGCAGTGGTTCAAACTCGCTCTTCTTTTCCTTGCCTTCGCCACCACCTAATATGCAGTCTACAATACTTGCACATCCTCGAATTGCCAATGGCATGGAAACCATCCTAGCCCAAAGTTCGGAAGGACCATCCACGGCAGGTCGGACGTCCACCAGCAGACTATTTACTTTTCCACCTCGACCAATTTGCAAATCTTCCACGCTGGTATCGTCTTTTTCCAATGCAGTATCGTGATAGTAGTCAATGACATAACGAACTTCTTGACCGGATGGTCGAACAACTGTCCAATCGTGACGATCAAATGGCAAAGGATGCGACAGGAGATGATGTTTGATGAAGGCTTTGGGTGACAGATCGTGTGGTCTGCCCATGAATCGAGACTGACTCATTGATAATTGAACAAGGTTGTGAGATGTACCAACCGTTGACATGGCTCGTCACAGAACGTACAAACGTATACTCACAAGCTTCGGTGCACCCTCTCCAATAACCTCTTCCCATTCCAAGACTTTGGTCCAAGTACCCTCATTCATGTTATTATGTATAGCAACCTAAAGAAAAGTACAACTTTATTGATCAGAAACAAAGATTCACAGGATGTGACTAGTACAAACAAACACATACTATATGCAAACACATAAACATACCACAGTCTCCATATCCTCCTCCTTAGTATCCCCCAACTTCCCCTTTCTCGCCAACGAATTCCAAAACATCTGAGGAGAAGGATACGTCCAAGTTTCACCATCCGTCCCTCCTTTGGGTATGGTCGAACTCACTCGTTCCGTGGGGAGTGATACAGTCTGTTCTTTGGATGGTAAGGCATTTCGGGCTAGATTGTCGGGATTGGCGAGGGGCATATTGTTTGTGGGGTCCATTTTGAGAGGACGGGAGTAGACATCGTATTGCTGAGGTTTGGTGGTGGTGTCACCTCCTGGACCGGGGCCGGAGCGTGAAAAGAGGGAGAGGGCTTTGGATCGCGAGGGGCCTTGGACGGGACGTGAGGATTGTTTTGGAGATTCGGATGTTGTGTCTTTGGTGGCAGCAGCAGTAGCGGAGGTGGTTGCTTCGGGCTTTTTGTCAATGGGAGGATGGCGAAAGAAGGAGGTGAAGCCAGACATGGAGGGGTAGGATCCATCTGCGAGTTTGACGGGGCATCCTCCGGATGATTCGGGTGCTTTTACGGCTACATCGGAAGTGTTTGTGGTGGCATCAGCCTGAATAGGTGAGGCTGGTGCCGCCGATATGGTTGCTGCTGTGCTGAGAGTTGGTTTAGACTGTCCAGAACCCATTGTTGGATTTTATGAGCTTGAGCAAGGATGAGAGCTAAGAGCTCTAAAATGAAAAAATGAACGGTTGGATTTGGTTGGACTTAGGATTTTTTGGGGTGGATTGTGAAAGGGGCATAAGCAACTATAGATCTTTCTTCTCGTTTTGCAAAGATTCTGAAAAGAGGCTGTAATGATTTGGCGAAAAGTTGGCCTGAGAACAGCTAAAGACGTTAAGAGGAGGGCGTTGATGACATAATGAAAAGCCCCTCCCCCTCTTGTATGTAGATGGTGGATCAATCTGATATCTACGAAAATTGTGATGTGAAAATGATGTGAACTCAGTCTATGTAGAAGATACATAGACAACATTAAATTAACGTGACTTTTGCTTGAACCTCTCTAGTCGATTCTGGATCGTTTCAGTGGAGAAATGAATTCTGACGGTGAAAACGTTTCATCGTAGGGTTGCTCAGTCTTCTGATTGGATGGAGTAATGGCACTAAGTACATCTTATCCCTCATCGTTCTCAAATACAAACGAAGGTAGATTCTTTTTAGCAACAACATCCATGGCCAAGTCCATAGTACTCAATCGCTTGTTGAGTGCTGGTTTAGACTGTCTGGATCCCATGGTGGCTGGATTTATGTGAGTAAATGGAAAATGAAAATGAACTGGATTTTGAGATTATTTGTGTTGTGTGGAGAAGGGGAATAAGTAATTCCTCGAGTGAAAGATCTTCCTTCTTGTTTTGCACAGATGCTGATAAGAGGCTGTAGCAATTTTAGCAAAAAGTTTGCCCCAGAGAACATGCTAACGGCATAAATAAGCCTGGAAAAGAACCGGTGACAACTGCAGCGACGGAATCCGCCGTGTCGACTACATCTGCAGCTGAAGAAATAACTATGATGGCCAAGGCTGCGAAGGAGACTACAACTGTCGCTGCCATTGATGAAGCTACTGTAGCATCATTGAGTGGTGACGATGACGGGGCGGTGACTTCTGCCACATCGACGGAGGTTGTAGAAACTGAGAACTGAGAGTTTTGCAGATGATGACGACATACGACATGGCTGAGAGTATGATGTCCACATCAGTGCCAATGTCGATGGGTTAGAATCTGATGATGTTACCAAAGGAGAATCTGACAATGTTAACGAACCAGAGAGTGACGCTACCATCTATTCAACCGGATACGTTCTCGCTGGACTTGTGGTTGTAGATCGTCAAAAAGAAGCTTTTGAATTACTATGTGTTGTGTACAGATGATTGTAATGCCATTTTTGTTGCTAGAGACTATTTATTTCATTGCGATTTAATCTTTCTTGTATTATATGTTGTGTACAGAAGATTGTTATTAGTCATTACCCCATTTTTGTTGCTAGTGCATTGCGATTTAATATCATAATAATTGTCAGCTCCGAGTTCATGAGCATATTCTCTACAAGCTAGAATGGCATCTGATGAGTACTGACAACGACAACTTCTTAGAAATAGTCAACATGTGTTATGACAACATGCAAATCGCTTATAAAGCTTTACAACAGTGGGCTTTTGTGATATCTGCTCTTTTCAATTCAAAGCATTCATAACTGTACATTAAACAGAGAACTTTCGAGATTTTCTTCTCTTCAGTTACAACCACAAAGACAGGAACGATGCAACTCCAGCAAACAAACACCCAGTAGAAAAGATAGCAGCTCCACTCTCTGGAACATCGTCAGATCCTCCTTCGGTTACATCATCGGACTCATAACCCTCAGACATGGACATGCTGACGGCATCATCAGATGCATTTTCTTCGGCAGCAGTGGTAATTTCGACGGCACTTGACGTGGTCTCAACTGCTGATGTGGTGGGTTTAGGTGTTGTAGTAGTGCCTTCAGTTGTGGTTGAGGCACCTTCAGTTGTAGTAGTGGCGCCCTCGGTTGTTGTAGTGGTTGCATTTTCTTCAGCCATGCTCAGACTCGTACTCATGCTTTCTTCTTCCACTTCTTCTGCAGCTACAGTAGAGGTGGTTAAAGAAAGCGTGGCGTCATCAGCTTCCACTGGCTCTACCAATCCATTTAGGTAGTTGCTCCTCGCCTCATCGAGAGCTACACTCTCGGGAAAAACCTCTTGACTAGCCTCTAGCAACGATGTACAGTTGACCTCGCTCATTGGAATGTTTGCCTTCGAGTTGAACAGAAGATACTTCTCAACATTGTCGTTCAACCGCGGGTCCTCGAGCGCATTGATCATGGATGTCTCGCATGCCTCATAGGCTTCATCGCTGCCACCCAGGAAGGTTGGGTGCTGGATGCACTCGTCCTCTGCCTTCCAACTGCAGGTAGCTGAATCCCCCAAAAAGTCAAATGTCATGTTACCGCTCGCGTCTGCCCATATCAATTTGGCGATGGCCTTATTTAGGTAGTTGCTCCTCGCCTCATCGAGAGCTACACTCTCGGGGAAAACCTCTTGACTAGCCTCTAGCAACGATGTACAGTTGACCTCGCTCATTGGAATGTCAAATGTCATGTTACCGCTCGCGTCTGCCCATATCAATTTGGCGATGGCCTTAAAGACAGCCACCTCCTCGTTGTCGACGGAATCAACACCGATGCTCTGAAGGCCAGCGGCTACAAGCACAATTGAAGCAAATTTCATGGTTGCAATGAATGGGTTCAATAGCCAGCCCTCACACTCCAAATTGGTAAACAAAAAGACGATGATCCCTGATACTCCGCTCACCCCAAAAGCAGATTGCGCTGCCTCGCCCAATGGTAAGCCCAATGATGCAAGAGCTTGCAAGGATACCTCTCTAGAGAGAGGTGTGGTATTGACACCACGTAATTCCCGTCAACAAAATCTAAAACCAACCTCCGTCACCAAAATCAGTCATTTTTGTTGGCTCCAAAAATAACACAAAAAAGCCCCTCACCTCTGCATTGATGTGTTGTGTGTGAGGTAAAAAGTTAGATGATGAATCAATCTGATATGAAAAATGTGATGTGAACTCAGTATATGTAGAAGATACACAGAAACATTAAATTAACGTGACAAGGACAAGATACACTCTCGTTCTATAGATTGTGTGTTGCTTGACCATTCTAGTCGATTCTTGTTCGTTTCAGTGGAGAAATGAACTCTGACGGTGAAGCCGTTTCATCGTCGGGTTGCTTCTTCTTAAGATTTGGAGTAATGGCACTAAGTTCTTCATGAACAGCATTGACTCCAGTTCCCTCATCGTCCTCAAATACAAACGAAGGTAGATTCTTTTGAGTAACAACATCCAAGGCCAAGTCCATAGTACTCAATCGCTTGTCCCACGAGTTCACAATCTGTAAAAAGTCCATCGCCAAAGGTCCAAGATCCACCTGGTGTAAACCATCAGCAAATCGCAGTGCAATAAAGAAGGAGGCAATATACAATGACTCATTGTCATCAGGTCTCCTCTGGAAGAACTTGGCAAATGGATAAGCTCTAACTCCATGTGCAGGTGATTCCAATCCAACAATCAACAGCCGAATACGCGCCTCACACAACCCAAACCAAGCACGAAAATCATCTTCATTGGTACTACTTATAGTCACCTGCAAATACGTTGCATGCTGCGTAAAGAAACTGCTGCCCTCAAATAACACATCCCACGTCTTTTTTCCAAGGCAAACATCATTACAAAGCTTATTTGCCCTGGCAAACTCCTCATTCAATCTTCTCAACTGCGGCTCTCCAACATTGTACGATGAGTTCATCGACGGAAAACACGGTGTAATTATCGGCATTAAATGCTTGGCATCTCGGAAATTATTGATTGGATCCCATACCGTCAAATCATGTCGCATGGAGGATATGTTGTGTTTCTTGGCTATTCGGACGGGTGTTGGCCAATTCCACGTAGAGAATCGTTTGAAGAAGGCACGCAGTAATTCGGGTGGTTTTGCGTCTGGATTCTTTTGGCAGATCCAGCAGACCAAGATAGCCCAATTGACACCACCTAGGAAACCAAGTGCGTTGCTGTATAGTCCGTGAACTCGAGCCCATTCTTTGACTGCGCGGAGAGTCAATCGAAAGTTTTCAAGTTGAGTTGGGTCTGGTCCAAGTGATGACAACAAATATTGAGCCACGCGTACTCCGTTGATACTGCGGATAGAAGCCTCATCTAGCCCGATGAGAAGAGTGTCATCTACCTCCACCTCTGTTATTTCATCTGGACTCGATGGCTCTTCTGTTTCGCCAACTGCGGTTGGTGCAGATCTGACAGCATGGTCTGCAAGCCACTGGGAATTGTTGATTCTAGCAAATATCAAGTCTATTTTGACCCCATCCATTTGAAACTTGATAACTGGTGTATAAGCACTGCATGTCCAAAAGAAAGATGTAGCATTCATTAGCTGAACTTCATCAAAGAGCAAGCTAGCACAAAAGATATAGACATTTATAATAGATACTCGCCTAGCCACAGGATGCAACTCCGTAACCCTACCATCACCCCTCAATACCTCAACCCAGCCTCCAAAAAAGTCCTCTCGTCTAACATGCGGAGGAGCCAATACCAAACAATCTACATCTGCATCGGGTGTATGCACTCCAAGCCTGTACGATCCAAATGAAAGCAGCAAAGGAGGTGGTGCCACTATACTCTCTCCGCAACTTGATAAAGTACAGCACCAAGAAGACAGCATGGCATCCAAATCTTTCATAACCCGACGACGCTTCAATATGCCGGATGAACATTCGATAAGATTGCGATTGGCACAGACTTCACGTAACGAATTTGTCAGTTGTGTTTCGTCCATCTTTTGCCTTGGCTTGTGTTTTCGAGGGCGATGTCCGCCGCTTTGTTTGCGGTTTCGACTGCGGTTGTGAATATCGGATGATTCCATGCTGGTGCTTGGTTTGATTGCTTTGTCTTTATCGTTGTCTGTGTTTAGTTCATTGTTGAAGGATTGAGTGTTTGTTGTGGACGAAGTTTGAATTCGAAGGAAGATTGTGAGGGCAACGGCGGCCATGAAGAGGAGGAAAAGGAGGGCGGCGAAGTTCATTCGTCGTTTTCAACGACCAGATGAGAGAATCTTGTTTAGATCAACACTAATTAATATTGGCGTTATTCACAGCTAAACCAAGCCGCACGCCTCCCGCCCGCATCCACCACCCACATCCGTCGCCATAGCACGACCACAACGCCCTCGTATCAACCTATTCTCATCTTGGCTCTCTCTCTCTCTAGCAACACCAACCTCCTCCAACAGCAGCAGCAACAACAAAATGTCAGGCCGTGTCAAACTAACCAACATCCTAATGCGCCAAAAACGCCAAAAACTCAAACCAACAACCCTCCACATCCCCAAACGATGGAACATCGTCCGCGGCGACACCGTCCAAGTCATCGATCGCAAACACCCCGAATACAAAAAGCAGGGCACAGTCCTCGCAGTCCTTCGCGATAAAAATCGGGTCATTGTCCAAGATTTGAATATGGGCCCCAAACGCATCAAGGGTGATGCCGAAAAGGGTCTAAAAGGTCAAACGATCATGGTGGAAAGGAGTATACATTACAGTAATGTCAATTTGGTCGATCCCGTGACTGGTTTTCCGACCAAAGTCATTTATTCCTTTTTGGAGGATGGGACAAAAGTACGGATTAGTAAGCGGTCGGGGGCGATTATTCCCAAGCCGGATATATTGAAGCAAAAGTCTGTGAGGAGTTCGATTACGAGTGAGGATAGTGATACGATGGATGAGGATGTTGTTTGGGGGAGTACGTATGAGAAGAGGGTTAGTAAGTGGGAGGATATGAGGAGGGAATTGCTCAAGACTTTGGAGGAGAAGGGGGTTGATGTGGAGAGCAGTAGCAGTAGGGCTGGTGCCAAATCTTGATATAAGTATCTCTTGCTGCGAGGGGATCAGTTTTAAGGCAGCAGTTGAAATAATACATACATTGATAAATAATTCTCTGCCTTTTTATCCTCCTATCATAATAAAGCTTGACTTGGAACTGTTTACTCTATTTGAAGTATTGGATGCTATCACAATGGATGTGGTGAGACTAACTTCAACTGATTTCTATTATTGAAGTATAGTATAAGTATTGAATGCCACACAACGAATGGGGTAAGCTCTTATTACTGATAAAGTCAAATATTATAATTATCTTCGTTGCAAAGGTAAGAACCTAGCAGCACTTTCTTGTTGAAAATGTCATAATAAAATAGCTTCACCAGTCTTTGTGCTGTATTTTTCATTGTATAATACTGTACTAAATCTTTTTATGGTCTCGTGGCGTGGCATATGGCTGCATGAAGAAATGATCTAAATACAACAGGTTGCGCTGCTTTTAAGGCTGTCATTTTGTAAAAACCTTACCCTAATTTTGGGGGTTAAGGAGTCCCGTGAAGGTAAGGTAGCGCACAAGTGTGATTTTGTAAGAACCCTAATGCGCTAATTTATTGGTTATGAGCTCAAAATTGATGAAAAAAGATAGGGATACGGTTTTAAGGGCTGCAAATCATGGTCTCTATCGAGGCCGATAGGGACCAAGAATTTCTGGTCCCTAACGCGATCCCTAACGCCTTCGCCCGCCTCCTCTCCTCTCCTATTAAAGCCTCAGCCGCCGCCTCCGCTGCCATTTCTGCCACCACTATGCCACCCAATCGCCCCCTCCTCTCCCCTCCTATTAAGGCCGCCGCCGCCGCCTCTGCCGCCACCATGCCACCCAATCGCCCTTCTACACCCCTAGCATCACCCCTCGCATCATCCGCTCACCGCTCTGCCGGCACACCATCGATTCAAGCTGTCAGCCATGGGCGGCGGCCGCAGCGTCGCGACGGTGTTGCCCTTCTGACACTTTCCATTCACTCCGCGGCGGGTCAAACACCGCCGATCCTCTACAGATCGGTTGCTTGATATCGTGAGGGAAAGGGGGTTTCATCAGTGATCTTCGCGGGGGGAAGAGGAATCACAGCCGGCAGAGATGACGGGTGCACTACCTGCTGGAAACGGGGCTTTTTTGATTGAATTGTCGGGCACAAAACACAACAAAACCGTCGGAATCCGAGGCGGAGGTATATCTATCGATTCGACCGTTTCAAAGACCATAATAATGCAACAATTAACCAAAGAAGCGGCTTGTTTCGATTTGCAAATCATTGTGCACATATTGTACACATTCATTGCAATAGATAATGTAAATATTTAATGCCAAAACTTTGCAGCACACAAGCAGAT
>JALLPI010000262.1:0-24360 GCA_036939935.1 Cyclotella atomus | reverse complement strand
GTTGGAGAGAAGCATATTTTCCCCACTGGGGGTTTTTAATGCCTCTTTAAATCTTGGTAGATATTGCATTTGTTTATGTTACTTTGGCTTTTAGTACTGTTGTTGTGCTTGTCTTGTGGCTTTTAGTACTGTTGTTGTGCTTGTCTTGTGCTTGCAACGTTGATAGAAGAGAAGATCCCTTTATTTGTTATACTCCGGTCGAATACCTTAACAAATTCTGGTAGACTCGCGCCTAATATTGAGTAATTTTGGTACACTCCGTCTGAGTTTCCGGTGATTTATGTTAGATGATAACGCAGGTATTTTGAGACTCGTAGTTATGTTCTGGTCGACCCCGGTCAGATTCCTGTGATTATCATGAATAATGGAATCCTGCCGGAACGGTGAGCGGCAAAACCTTTGAGTAATGATACTTAAGGAAAATTTTACACACTATCACAAGATTCCTGTATTTCTTCAGTAACCAACCCCATATTCCTGTGATATTCCTGGTTCCTGAATGGTTACTGACTTTTCAGACCAGAATCAAAAACCGGAATTTCCAACTTAGGCCCCTCAGCCACATCTCTGGTGCACCTCGGCCGCATGCACATCAGACCATTTCAGTGGTTCTGATGACTAAATCAGCCACTGCGAGACAATCGTCGGCAGCCACAGACATTGATGATTATGGAGAAAGAGTCTAGGGGCAGTTCTCTGTGGCGATGCGGAGGCGGTCGGCCATGGTTTGGGTGGTTGAGAGGGCTCAAAAAATGAGCCCTATGATTGCCTATGAGCTAAAAAATTCTCATGAAACAGTCTCACGCTGACCCCCTTTTTTGCACCAGTACTAGCTACTAGTTGGCGAGGGGTCAAGCTTACTAAAATCATGTAGTGGAATAAAATATCAAGCGTTTTCTGTAGATTATTTTATTCCTATTCATATTCAGCTTGATCTGATTTGCTGTGTTAGCAAAGTTACATCATGCTGAATGAAGCTTGGACTTGGAGCTAGATTGGCCTTATATATAAGACCATAGCTGGATTCCTGTTAAGGCAGGGACAAGTTATAATCTTGAAAAGTTTGGGAAATACCCCCTCCCTCTAAGGGCCTTTTGGGGGGGGGGGGGTTGGCTTCCCCCGCTCTATTTTCTTCCCCCACCATGGTAAACTACTAGTAAACCCTATGCAATAGAGGTATTTTAGTAGGCTAAGTGTAAATAGGACCTATGTTACCTACCTTTTTGGATTTGAAACTTTCACCCTTGAAGTTCGGACCTTATGCCACGTGGAACCTATGCTGCCTACTATAGAAACACTACCCACAGCAGGGGGGAAATTAGTTGGGGAGGTACTATGTACCCCCCTCCCCCCATTTCGAGGGTCTTACTTCCCAAACTTTTCAAGATTAATGCAAGCTGTCTGTTTTAGACGGCAACTTGGTTGTGCTGCTGTTGGGTGCCGATGTTTTCATCGCCTATGGTTTTAGAAGTGGTTTGGAGGAAGAAGAGGGGGAAGGAGAGAGTGATACGTGGCACGTCACGTGTCTTGTGTCCAACCATTCAAATTTTAATTCCTTTGTAGTCTACAGGATGGAGGGTCCAAATACCAGGAAAGTTGTATCATCTCTCTGTGTGCAGTGCAACTGCCACTTCAGCAACAGCGTATCGATGCCAACCATTGTTCTGAAGCTGCCAACCCAAATCCAACCACCATCACAGTCGGGAGTGGCAGATTGGCTGAATCATTGATTGTTTTAAGTGAATATGAGACTAATCGACCCCATTCGTACTTCACACAAATCTTGCTTCTCCAAAGAGGGCAGATGAAGTCAGCCAGAGCTAACTGCATCCATTGCTGCGAGACTGGAGAGAGACCAGTGAATGCAAATACTGCAGCAAAGAATTGGTCGGCTCCAACAAATGAATGTTTGATAAGAGCACCCTCCTGATGCTGATGGCAACATCACCAGGACTACGTAACAAAGGCAACTGGATTCGACAAAAAGAATCAACTCTATAGAAAGGATTTTGTTGTCATCAAAGTGTGTACAATGAACATTCATTAAGTATATTCTATTAGATTGATTTATTTCAGTGAAGATTTATTTTTCCCATCCAGCAGGTTGATTGTTTCAATTTGATAGATTTAGCGCCTATGTAAGGATGTATGTACTGAAGCAAATACATCTTACATTGAGTTGGTACCATAATATTACATCTTATATTAACTCCTACGTATGATTGAGAAGGCCAGTTGATCATCGAATGGAGAAATAAGTGATGCCAACTGGGACTGGTGGGATTTGAGAACTTAAACTTAAAGTTCCAGTTCCAACCTTACTTTCACTTTTTACTACAGCTCACTACTACCATCTCTTGTGCCCACTACACTACACTTTCACTTTTTTACCAAAGAGCAGGAACGGTGTGCCTGTTTGAGTGCGCATCACTTACTAGTCACGTCCGCCTCGCCAAACACAATACATTACTCACATTTTAGGCAGGGCATGGGTACAATAATGGGCATCCAACGGGTACTCTAAACTGCTTGCAGTGTTTGCAACCAAAAACAGAAAACTCCTTTTCACTTACTACCCACTTATACTTTTTACCGGAGAAAAGACTTTGTGCCCATTTGAATGCGCAGCACTTGCTAGTTGGCGGGTTTTTAGTCCCCCTAAAACACCCTGAATGTGAGGCCAGTCAAGGGCAGGGGAGAAAGGAGGAAAAAAGAGTGAGATGTGAAGAAGTAGTAAGTAGGTGTAGTATGGTATAGCATTCTCATCCTATGGTGTTCCTGACACCGATCAGATATTTGCTCTAACCTAAGGTGTTAATACATTTGAAATTCCTTTTCATTTATCAATGCATCTGATAAGTATGCAACAAAATGGACTTTATTTTGCTACCTTTCCCTTTCAATCAAAGACAAATGACAATCCATGCTTCAAATGTTTCTTCATGTATCCATTAACACTTCCGCAGTTTTCAATCTCCTTGATATTCCAGCCAAGTTCTTTACATACTACTACCAAGTCATCTGTTATAATGAACTTCTTTCTTGTATTCTCATTCACAAAACTAAGCATTGCATTCACAGCTGACGCCTGTTGAGCAAGATAGATGTCAGTGGTGTTCAATGAGCATGAAACAGGTGTAGCAAATATTATTACATGCACTCACCATAATCTTTGGTACTGGATACATGACCATTTTTTCCAACTTGGATGAGCAGTGAAAACAAAATGAGTGTCTTCTCAACAACAGACATGTCAACTAAAATAGACATTTGTCTAACTCACAGTCTCTGGATAATTTGGCTCAAAAGTACCATACAACTTCTTCAACAACCTGGCATGAACCCCCTGTTTCAAACTAACACCAGTCAAATCTACAAACTGACAACTCTTGGGCCTCCTAGGATCTGCACTCTTGGCAAGCAGTGTCTCAGTATAAATAACAAATGCTTTAATAACATCATCCGCCAAGGTATCATTCTCTTCAATATCCACACTTCGCAGAGATTGCAACTTGGCAAAATCAATATACACACACGCAGAAATATCTTCCTCCGATTCATGCGTTACATCAATCTCACTCACGGCATGCGCTTTCAACACGCGTTGCAACCCCTCCGCCGTCAAATCTATGGGGAAATATTCCGATCTCCACCGTTCGTGAGCTTGAATCATGGTCATTGCCGAGGGTACGTTGCCGTTTCGTGCGCTCAAGAATCGAGACCAGGAATGAACGCGTGCATCGTAGGAATAACGCTCCATTGAAACCAGGAGTGGATCGGACGAGGTCTTTACCGCGCGGATCTTACCCAGAAGTGCCTCGTAGGTATCACCTGGCTTTTTACTCGTCATGACACGATCTTTGAGATGCTGTTTCTTCACCTTTGCGATTTCATTTTCCGTGTCGGCAGCAGCGGCCGAGGAAGCGTCATTGTGCACACCGTCATCTGCAAAGTGAATCAGGTCCACTCCCTCGGTGACGTCTTTTAATTCTTCTTCTTTAAAGTCGGGCGGGAATCTTCGGAATCCCTCGCCGTTAATGGCTACGATGTAGTCGCCTACTTTGACGCCTGCCTTCTTGGCTAGTGTTTCTCCATCGTCGATGAGGTTGGCGACCGACGCGTAGCCTGGAGCGAACATTTCGTTGGTTAGGCCATTGTCGTGATTGGATAGTCGAACTCCTAGAGAGGCGGTTGGGTCGGAGGCGAAGGAGATGGAGAGGAGGGAGGGACGCTCGGTGGAGAGACATTCGAAGAGAGGATTGCTTGTCATTATATGCTGGGGGTTGAATTGTATGGTAGCAGCAGATCTTTGGCTTTGATGATGATGATGATGTAGATGCAGATACAGCAGCCGTCTCGATTATTAACAATACACTGTTGTCAGGCTGCCCAATTGCTTCTTTGCAAATGTAGTGTGAGTACGAGTATGGTTGAATCTCTCCTACGAAATCTTACCTTTTATGTTTAAATCAAAGTTGACATCTCTCCCTCCCCTCTCTCTCTCTCCCCCCCCCCCCTCTCCTCCCTCCTCTCTCCTTTCTCCCTCTTCACCGAACACGGACCACGAACATAGCTACAGCCGAGCCTGCATCGCCGGTCGCTTGCTAATAACTTCGTCTGACAAACTTGCAACCATTCAATCATCCATCATCATGCCACCCAAAAAAACTGCACCCAAGACCCACACCCCGGCAAAAACCTCCTCCGCCTCCTCCCTCAACTCCTCCACGGCCATTGCATCCGAATCCCTCCAAGAAATGGTCCATGAGATGGAATCACAACTCAATCACGTCATGAACTCTCCTGTCTTTAGCCCAGAAGTGAGAATGAGCAATACCGAAGAAGATGAGAAGGCTGATGCCTTTAAGGAGACACCGCCCATGTTGGATGAAGAGGTTGTCAAGACGTTGGATGTGCCCAAGTGGTTGAGTGATGAGAGGGTTGTAGGTGAGTTCTTTTTGCTGCTGATTTGCAAATGAGTGATTGATTTCAAGAAAGTCATACATCGTTACTCATGTTGCAATCTTTGCTTGTATCCATTTGACAGAACACCTCGAGAAATCAATAAAGGAACAAAATCTCGAGAAAGAATACGAATGCACCATTGAACTATTTGGTTTGGGAACAACTACTTCCAACACCGGTGAATCCAATAACGGTCATCTCCTAATCACAATGAAAGGCACCGATACACGACAATTGGGCCGTGCTCGACGTGCACTCGAAGACATTCTAATCAAACACTTGGTAGAAGTTACACCCAAGACAGCCTACAGGAAGAATAATAACAAAAATCCATATCCTCCATCACTGGGCCGATTGCTCTATTCCTTTGCTTTATCGGCTGCTGACAATTCGCCAAAATGGAACGATAGGAACCGACATCGTACTGTCATGGGTCGGGCCAAGCTTCCGTTGCTATCCAAGGCTAAGGTTTGGATGAATATAGTTGAACTTCCCAAGGATGATGAGGGTCATTTTCATGGAATGTTCCTGGCAGGAAAGGGTGGGAAATTGTTTGAGTATTACAGAGAGAGGTTTGGTTGCCGTGTGGATATCTACGGCGACTTTTCCAAAGATGGAGATGAAGAAAAGAGTGACAACGAGTCGGCACTGCTTTGTGATCCATATGTGCTGGTAACAAGCAAAGATGGCAAATCAAACGTCGACGATTGTTTGCAATTTATTGAACATAGGATTCGAGAGCATGCGGATAAGTTTGGAGTAAGCAGAGATAGAGATGTTGAGTTGTTGGGCGAAAAGAGGAGGTTTAGACGACAGCCAAAAGCGGAGGGACAGAAGACTGAACAAAAGCAGCAAGGTGGACAGCGAAGAGGAAGGAGTAGTGGAAATAAAAAGAAGGGAGAGACAAGCTAATTGTTGGTTGTTAAAGTGTTTATGTGGCCGAGTTGACTTTACCTCGCGGTGAAAGAACTGCTTATTTTTTTTCAATCCTTTTTGAGTTGGATTGCGTTCATGTTCCGTAGGCTAGATCCAAATGCAAGTCACTTAACTATTAAAGCAATTACATTTGGTACAACTAATCAAAAGTTTAGATCCATCCAATACTCGGGACCATAAGTAACCAAAATCTCATCGCCTTTCTTGATATCTTTAATAGCAACAGTGCCCAAATGCAACCCATCGTAGCCACCAAGAGGTACATGTCGAGCATTTGCAACCTCGACGCTCTTCTCAACATATAACGCCAGCATTTCTTCTACACCCATTGCTTCATCAACTCCTTCCAGGGCGATATGGCCACCACCATCATTGGCAAAGTGTCCATAGTACGCCGGGTCATTATCAAGACTGGGCATGCCCATGACAGAGTACACATCATTTACTGTCGCAGCATACGATACAAGCGGTGCACTGGTATCATCAGTACCATCAAATACTTCATCATCTTCAACAATATCATTTGAGTCGACATGATCTCCCCATAGTATCACTTCCGATTCATCATCTTGAAATAATTCTTCTTCGTCGGTAATATCTTCTTTGTATTCACAAAGTAGAGCATCACCAGGATAGCAAGTGATCAGTTCACCTTTTGCAATATCTTGTGTAGCGAACAGACCACGACCTGCATCAGGTAAATTACTGTCGGCTACACGCGTTCGATTAAGCTTCAATGGTAGGCGACTTGACAATAAAGTTTCCTGAACTAATGCATCAGGCGACAATTCTTCATCGTCGACATTATTGGATTCGTGCTGTTGTTTGATCGGTTTCAATTTCGATGGGTTAGACAGAAGATCATCACGCATCTTTTGTAGATTGAAATGTAACTGCATTGCAAAGTCATCATTGATTTCAATGCCACCAATGGAGATTTGGGTTGCGCAGCGGCAATGACTGCGGGGCAATGATGTTTGAGATGTGTGGATGATGAAGGCACAGACAGACCTAAACGATGAAGCCAGAATCGAATGTGTCAATGCTGCTGCTAGAGCGTTTCCAGGGGATGTCGCGTGCATCTGAGGAGTTGTTGTCTACTTCTTTTGCGTGCAACAAGGTTAGATTAGGAGGAGCGGCCATGACATCAAGCGACAGCGAAAGAAGCGCACAAGATGAGTGGGGTGGTGATGATGGTTGGGTGATGGGTAGGATTCGGGTCTTTTTGGAGCCCTAAGACGCATTACGTTCCAAAAATTCCGACCAACGCCCAACGGGCCTTCAACCATGGCGTCCGAATCCGAGCCTCCACCACCGCCCGAGGCCAGTCCACCACCTCCACCATCATCACCCCCACCACCTCCACCCTCATCATCTCACACAGCAGCGAGCGAAGCAGCACCCTTAACCCGCTCCTCACTCCACACAAAATTACGAGCCTACGAACTAAAACGCCGAACCGCCTACGAATCCAAACTATCCTCCTCCTCCCTCTACTGGCGTGCCTTTCGCTCCCTCCTAAGCAATAGCCTTGTAGAAACCTCCAAGGCGGATTTGCTATTGAAGGGATGGTGTCATGTTACTGAGCAATACGGAAGGGGTATGAAGAGTTTAAGTGAGTTTTGCGTAGAGAAAACTGGTGTGGTGGTATTGGATGAGAAGAGGAAGAAAAAGATGGTGGAGGAGATGGGTGAGAAAAGTAGTGGGGAATGGGGTGATGAGAAGTGTGCTGGTATGGTGAGTTTTGTGCTCCTTGACTCCATCTTCTATTTTATATGTCAGTTAGGAACCAGCCAACATGTATTTTGTAAATGTAATGTTTTTGTGTAGGTGCAACGGCTGGCGCAGTCGGCAGGATCGGTAGGAGGACAGTATGAAGAGATGGTCAAGTTTTTGAAAGAACAAGTGCTGCCAGAATTAAGTGGGTGAGGCTGAATTGAACATGCTCTTATGATTCTTGTAATCAGGTGCACATCTTGCAGAGACATCAACATTATTTTGTACTTACATCTCGTTTATCCCAATCTGATACATCAATAGACTTCATGATAATATGAAGAGCGAACTTTCAATCATGGAGAAATTAGGAGATTCTATCATGAATGAGCTTGAGTCTGCAGAACAGGAGGTTTGTTCAGCTTGGGGTACGTGCTGTTTCTTTTGATTGCCAATACATTGAGACATTTTACACGTGCATCTGGCTGGCGCTTACTTGATGCTACTGCTTCTCATAACAGATGCCTATTACAACAAATCAATGGAATATAGTGGCCAGTCGTCGGAAGCTCTAAAAGCTCGGAGCAAAGGCGCACAAACTGGAACCAACCCCGATCCCAATGCCGCAATCGAATGTTCAGATGTATGGATCGATGAAATGCGTTACAGAATGGCAGTGGCCTTTCTCTCTTCAACTTGGGAGAAATGTTCGGCAGAATTGTCCAAACTGTTTTCGAATCTGAAAAATGCAGAATGTGACAGGAGGAATCGGATTAAAGAGCTGTTGATTAAAGCCGCACAAAGGCAAGAGAGGCTCTGGCTTGGGTTGCCATCCACAATACAACCTGTTTTGAAGGAGTTGATTGAATGGCCAATGGAAAAGAAGTTGGTAGAAGAAGATGTTCAATCATCCATCAGAGCTAGGGCGCAATCTATTCTCAAGGAAGAGACTGAGCACAAAAAGGTCAGTGAGACAAAGCCCAAACCCAACGGTTTGACTGGTGTTGATCAAAACGAAGGCAACTTTGAGCTATCGTCTCCGTTAGTTAGCGATTTGATGAGTAAAGCAAAAGTCATTGAGAAGCGCAGTGGATTGATGGGAGCTTGGAAAGTGACACTGGGCGTTGTGACATCCGACAATTTCCTACAACTCTTTGAACTCCCGTCAAATAGCAAACTGCAACCTGGTTCTGCTCCAGAAGTGGCATTTCAAAACCTCATTCCTCCTGTCATTGTACCTACACTTGAAATTGCACGTGCGGGAGGTATGAAATACCCTTCTACAAAACATTGGTTTGACAATCTTGTCCCATCTGAGTCTATCGCATTGCCGAACTCGATGGTTGTGTTCAAGGATGATAAGACACCAATGTTTGAAATTTCAGAGACAGTATTAACAAGTGGTGCATCCAAGATGTTTACCAAGACGTTGAATAGGAAAGTGTTGCTACGGGCTATCACTAGACAAGAAGCTGAGGACTTTGTGAAGGCTTTGAAGGGTGGCAGTTAAGAATGAAGCTAGTTCAATATATCAATGTAAAAACTGTGGAGTTATCTAAAGATTGCCTAGTTGAGATCGTCATCAATGTCTTCGAATCGGACATCCATTTGCCTCACAAGCTCGCCATATTGCTGGTATCGCATCATCTTGGACCACATCAACTTCACTACTTAAACCCATAACCTTAATCTGATGCTCCAGCGAATCCATGCCAAAAACAAACCTTCCGATAGCTCTATCACCAACAACTCGGCCAAGTAGAGTCCTTGCGTCACTGTGATCTCGTGGGTACTCACTTGTGATAATATGTGTGTTTACTCGTTCAGCATCCATGAGTTGCTTGAACATTTCTTTACGTGGATTTTCTGCATCTACAGCCCAAACAGTTGGGATTACGACGTACAAGTCACGCCAGGCCTCCTCTCCAAGGGCCTTTTTCCACTTGACTATTTGTTTCACACATGCATCAGCTTGTGCTTTTGTAGCTGCTTTCATACAAGCTTTGATGCGAGGAAAGTTCTCTCGATTGAGTTGTTCCCAGGCTGATAGATCCAGTAAACCATTACTTAAGCTGGTTTCGCAAAAGTCAATGACAGAAGATAGCATTGCCATCATCACAATGCGCATTTCCAAAGGTGGGAGTCCGTATGAATTGTCATCACGAGTCTCAACTGTATCCTTTTCTTCATCATCAAATGTCCCCTCTATTTCTGTTGCGTGCATCAGTGCATTGAAATATGTTCTAACAAGCTGGAGAAATTCTGTTATACCTCTCTTCCATGATGCATCCTGTCTGGAGCTTTCGATTAGTTCACCACCTTTGCAACACGCTCCAGCATTGGCGAGATAAGGGCCAAGTTCGACACCCAAACCCATGAACGTGTGAGCACATGTCTTGTAAAGTTCATAGTTTGTATGACAGGCTGGAGAGCACTTGGTAATGTTACCGTTTGCCTCATACAGTGTGAGCGTTGTACCCACTCCACATGGACCATCTACTTCATAGTCAGTGGCAATGATGAGAGGGTATATATTTCTCCCTACGTTGTGGATGAAACCAGCATAATGGCCTCTTATACCATTGTTGAGATCTCGAGCACAAGCCTTGAGTTCATCAAGGTGACTGCCTCTGTGAGCTATGTTACTGAGCAATTTCTTTTCATCCAATGACAAGAGTACTTGATTGGCTTCGTGACGATGCTGCAAGGCCAATGAAGGACGTGGTGGCGCCTGCTGAGATTTCTGCCGAGACTGTGATTCTTGGTGACTCTTATTCTGCGAGTATGGACATGATGGATGTGAAAGAGTTTCACTCATTGATTCCACGGTGATTGATGCACTCATTGAATTGAATGAACACAACGAGAGGAGAAAGTGCAAGACACAAGACCGATAGAAAAATTCGTTCTTGATAAATAACTGATAAATTGGCAGGATTTCTTTCTTTTACCTGCAAATAAATACTTCTAACTTATAACCTCACAAATGTATTGTAAATCCGTAGACGACCATTCAGCATTAACGATCCATCAATACTGCAATGAAATTCCCCATTATCAATGCTTGAGAATAAACCCCACAAAAATCTCATCACAAATTCTTTGGATTCACTCCATAACCATCCCCTCAGTACTCTCAGTATTATAATTCAGCAACTTTTCAATTAGATCAACATGTGTCAACATCATTCTTCTGCAGCAATATCTTCGTAGGCCGAGTTCATCCAGTGCATCACTGATTAGATAGTTGTTATTTTGTATAATAATTGATGTAAATTTGTTTGAAGTAGAGAAGAGTGTGTTAGCTGAAGCATTATACATCAAGCACGATGACAACAACATTTTGTGCACACGTTACCACAAACATCACACATGAGTGGTCAATCATCTCTAGAAGAACATCAAAACAGGCACTGCGCCTCAATACAATCAGTCAAACAGTCCATACCACATATATATCAATACATGCAACAACCACACACACCCGCCAACACACCTTGCCAACACACATTCACACGCACTGACAACACATCAACAATCAACCGCAGATACTATCTACACTCACCCCTCGGAATAATCGGCCTGAAGCAAATACAAATACGTTTCCCATTTATTCCCAATGACTTTTCCGCATGTGAAGCATCTTACGGGGATGATCATCTTTGAATTGTTTCTTGTGTTGTTGGTTTCGATGTTCAGGAGCTGTGGTGGCTTGCGGCTGCTGGATTGGGCGTGTGATGGCGGTGGGCGGTGGGCTTGGTGATTTGCGTGATTCACATTTTTTGTTCACAGGGTGAAAGCCCACTAAAATTCCCAGAAATCGACGCATTCATCGGTGAGAAAAGCGAGAATAGATTTTTTATGTTCCACGTGGCAGAATTTGGCTGTCAATTTCTCGCTTTTCCCCAACGTCACAACAAAACCTCAAACCTCTCACTTGCTCTCACCTCACACGATGGTGAACCTCTTTCCTCTTTCACAACTCTTCAGTGCCTCCTCTTCTGCAAAGTAAAGCATAACAGCAAAGCTGTCCAGCCAAACATCTTATAAATATAATGGTAGCAACAAGACGCCAGCGAGCCGCCATCCCCTCCGACGAAGCCTCTCCCCTCAAATCTCTTCCCGACCCGGACGTCTTGCTCAAAACACCCTCTCGCAACAACAAACCCAACACTTCACAAGAAAGCACCAACAATAATGGCACCACAACCAACATCTCACCCAATCAACACGATCACGCCCACCACGATCACCGCGGCTGTCCCGCCCACATCCTAAAAGATGCTTTGTCCGAATCACAAGAAGACTCGACTCCCGAAACCTCCTCCTCCCAACTTCGATCTTGCTTAATCCTAACCTTATTCCTACTAATAACAATCTTTGCCCATCCCGGATCAGGATTCAACACCCCTACCATCCACACAGTCTTCTATTACGGATGGATATCCGCCGTCTCGACCGGATTGGGCGTCCTCCCCCTATGTTTAATCTCCAACATGAAAGAGTATTATATCGGAGTATCCAATGCTATAGCCGCGGGTATGATGATGGCAGCCTCTTATTCACTGTTTGTAGAAGGATGTGGGTTTAATGATGCTGCTGATGATTCGAATTGGAGTAGTGGAGCCAGGACTGCATTGGGATGTGCATTGGGATTAATGTTTATTCTCGGCACGAAGAGTTTTTTGGAGAGAAATGAAGATGTTAAGCTTGGTGCATTGAGTGGAGCGGATACCAAAAAGATATTGCTTATTGTGTTTGTCATGACGTTGCATTCGTTTTCGGAGGGGGTGGGTATAGGTGTTAGTTTTGGAGGAGAGCACGGACAGCAGTTGGGGGTTTTTATATCAGCTAGTTTGGCAGTGCATAATATACCGGAGGGATTGGCTGTGGCTATTGTGCTTTTGCCGAGGAAGGTTTCCAAGGCTACGGCTGCTTTGTGGTGTGTGGTTACGTCGTTGCCTCAGCCGATTATGGCTGTGCCCAGTTTTATGTTTGTGCATACGTTTCTGCCGGTGTTGCCGGTTGGTTTGGGGTTTGCTGGGGGTGCCATGATGTGGGTGGCTATTATGGAGTTGTTGGTGGAGGCTTATGAGGATACTGATTTGATTACTACTGGTGTTGCTAGTAGTTTGGCTTTGGGTGTTATGATGAAGATTCAGAGTTCTCTGGATGATCACCATTAGTCGATATGGTGTGACGGATGCTTCGCTTATGTGAAAAAAGTTGATGGAAGTGAAGGAGGAGGTTAAAGCAAGATGCATTAAAAATCTTGTAGATACGGCACTTGGGAATGGAGCTAATGTTTGTGCACTAAATACTGAAACGGGACATGGGAGTAGTGAACTTATGACATAACAAGACGAATACAGATGGGACAGTAAGATATCAACGTTACAGAAAACAAAGTTACTTTTACTTTACCATCATTCAACACACACTATATACATATTGCAGTTCATGGCGCCAACGTGACTGTAGTAGAAGTTTTGGCTGAATTATTTGTCTCGTCAAAAACTGGTTCAGGCAATCCGAATACGGATCTGAGTCCTCGACTAACCATTCGTTCTCCTAACCGTGCAATCACTTCATTGGCTTTGCTTGTAACACGAGGCTCTTTTGAAAGTCTCCTTATCAAAGGAACGAACTTGGTGATTGTGTTCGCTGCCTCTGTGGCTGTATTCGAATTGGCCGAAGATAGAGATGATGCACCTCTGGTTCCCAATAAAAGGCCTATTTTCCAAGCCCGTTGCATGGCAGGAGTCTTGGGATATAGAATGAAAGTGCAAGTTTAGACAATGCAGTGATGACAGCACGAAATGGTACTCGTGGTATTTGAGGAGCTTGTACTTACCGGTTCTGGCAGTGATTCGGCAATATTTGACCGTATACTTTCCAACACATTCGATATCCCTGACTCAAGATTCGATGATGCATCGTCGCTGTTACCTTCGTCCTTCTCGTTGCCTCCTTGCAATATTGACAACAATGACTGCAATGCTTTTGCTGCACTCCTGTCGTTCCCCGCAACCAGAGCTCCTAAAGCTTTGGTAACGTAAATTAGTGTGTCGTGGCCGAGGCTGTCTGCCTCTTCTACTAATTGGTCGGCAATATCATTCAGCAACTCCTCTCCGTCACTCGAAATAACATAGTCGACAAGTTTGTCAAGGGCAAGTGCAACATCGAACCCAGATGATTCTTTCGCCTCGTCGAGCAAAGATTCCAACCTACTCCATCTAATGTGGCCATCAGATGTGAAGATCAAACGCCTCAATGCTTCTCTCAACTCTTCTTGGGTATCATCTGTCAATACTCGATTCGCGATGTATGGATATGCTTGGCTGATTATTCTTGCCTTAGGGTCAACCTGGATAGCCAGCCCCTCGAGGACGCCAAGACAGCGGATGATACTTATATAAAATGGTGGCAGTGAGAATGGATATGTGTACATCATGTCACCTAGCTCTCCTACTACATTCTTGAAATTCAATTCACTGATGTCGGCATTAAGCACATCAGGTAGAGCATCTTCCAATGCTAGCTCAATTGGCTTCAAGTCAGTATCCTCGGGAATAAACCCCAACCTTTGATATACATTGACTAGCTCTCCCCAGTCTCTATTGACTATATGAACGACTGCCAAGAGAAAGCCATTACGCTGTTTTGCAGCAGCATAACTCATCATACCAAAGTCCAAATAACACAGCCTTCCGTCTTTTGTTGCTAGCAAGTTACCTGCGTGCGGGCTTGGCATATAGTGTAATGCAACAGGCAAAAACGTCAGACAATAGCACTGCGATCAATTGATGTTTGTGCATACCAACGAACTCACTCTGCATGAAAGAACCCATTCTCCATAATCTGCCGGAGAGAGCATTGGACCAGCGTATCCACTAACTTCTTTCTGTCAAGATTGTACGCAGTCAACGCTTCACTATCTGTCAATCTAAAACCATCCACCCATTCCATGGTAAGGACTTTCCTTGTTGTCAGCTCTGCATAAACCTTAGGTACAAACACGTCTGCTACAGCAACGTCCTGAGCATACAATTCAGAGAATCTTCTGGCATTTGCTGCCTCTGCCACATCTTAGAAAAGCCAGTGAGTAAAAAGGCCTATATGTGCTTTGGAAGCATATATTTCGAGACTGATTAATATATCTTACTCACAATCGATTTCTGCGTAAAGCAAGTTGCCAAAATCATCCATCACTGACTGCAGATTGATGTCTCGTCCAAGTAGGGAGAAGATATTGTTGTAGAAATTGCCAGCCCTATTGTGAGCAATGAAGTAACGAAGTGGTAAGAGCACTGTTGACAGAGAAATAGCATACAAGCCTGGTTATTGTACTCACCACCAACGCAGCACATATAAATCAAGCGCAACAATATCTTCAGTGTTTGGCCGCTGAATCTTGATTGCTACCGTTTGCCCGTTCTTTAACTTCGCCTTATAAACCTGCCCAATCGATGCAGCAGCCACTGGTTCAGGCTCGACCAACTCAAATACTTCTCCAAATGGTCTTTTTAGTTCCTCCTCTACAATGCGAAAGGCGACATCATTGCTAAACGTTGGTACATCATCTTGGAGCTTTTGCAATTCATCCAAGTATTCGGACGGAAGCAAATCAGGACGGGATGATAATGCCTGACCTGCTTTGATTATGGCTGGTCCGAGTCCTGCTATGATATTGTTGAGTTGTTTTGCTCTGTTGCGCCTATTTTGTTTCTCTACGCCAGTAAAGTTGTCAAAGAGCACGCCTGCTACCCAGATTCCGAATGGTAGGGCTATTTGAACGTTTCTTACAAGCCACTATAGTGGAATAAAGGAAAGATGAGAGTACGACGACGAACTCCATTTCATATGATGAAGAATTATTTTACCTTTGCTGGCTGTCCAAACAGCAATCTTTCAGCTTCTTTTGGATCGTATCTAATCAATGGCTGTAACGTGCAAACGAAGGCAAAAAGACACATGGTTAGATTCAATGGAGCAGCTCGCATGAATAACCGCATATTTATTACACATACCTCAGCAACCTGGCCAGCTGATATCTTGTTCCTCATCTCCATCTCACTTGACGAGTCCACACTGACGGATTGATCTCTTTCTTCAGCCCATCGGCCACCAGGCAACAGACTTTTCGAGTCCACAGGATTGTCAACACTGTCAAAAGTCGAACCCATTCTCATTTGATACACATCTTGCGTATTGTTGAAATGTCGTGCAGCAGCAGGTGGTGATCTACTTCTCCTGGCACTGAATGATGTTGAATTGGCTCCCCTTCGCTCCTCTTCCATTTCAAGCCGTTGAGATGGTGAGACTTGAGCCATCTCAAGGAGCTTTTGTGCTTTGATCATTCTTTCTTTGGATCTGGTTGCTCGAATTTTGTCCATGTCGATGCTTTTGGTTCTGTCTAGTGATAGCGGTGTGGCTGATGTTGCAGTTTCAATTGCGTTGGGTGACTTCTTTCCATTCACAATGTCTCTTCTGCCTGGTCGGCTTCGTGTGCTCGTCGTCAACAGATCTGGCTCTGCAATCTCTATCTGCTCTGTCTCCTCTAAGATACTAGCCCGCAAAGAATGATCCGATCGATGAGACCGTCTCGTACTAGTGGCTATCATGATGTTTGGTGCCGGTGGAGTGAACGCCTCTCCACGATGAGAAGATATTATCACCCCTGCAACAAGAACGTGAAACAAGAAGAAGCGTCCCATCTCTGCTTGGTGATAACCGAACATTGAGCCTGTTACAGTTGGTTGATTGAAGCGCAGTTTATTCTAACACAGTTGCAGAAGCAACATGAGATGAAAGGAGGTACACACGGATGTCCAGTATCACAGCAAGGGCGGAGGGCGGGTCGTTGTCGTCTTGGAGGTCTTCAATCTTGGCCAGCTGCTTGATAACAAATGTCAATGGTAATGTAACACCTTTGCATCTCGAAAAAATCTGCCGGGCAATTTTTCTCCTCCTCCATCTCACCTCGATCCGCGCCCATCCCATTCATTTTCTCGAAATCAATGAGACTTCTAACGCACAACGTCCTACGCAATAACACCGCCGCATCCAGCGGCACCTCACCCCTGAAAATAAACGCTGTCGAAGTCCGCGTCGACGAACCCAACACAGACCCATCCACGCACGAACGCGAAGTACTATTCGTCAAATCACTGTTGCCATCACTAGACTGGGACGCATTACTCATGGGAGCAATGTCAATGGGGTTAGATTCGCTGCCGCCAAGTGTCACGCCGGAGCTTGCTCAAGATGAAGGATTTCTGAGAGCGTTGTATCATGTGTTGATGGATGTGCATCTGGTGAATGGGATGTTGACCTGTCAAGAGACTGGGAGGGAATTTCCTGTGACTGATGGAATTGTGAATATGATGTTAGAGGAGAGTGAGTGTCGGTAAGCAAGATGAGAGCTTGGTTTGGGAGTATCTGTGAAATCGATCAGTGGCTATTTGTATTAGTATTAGAGAAAGACACAGTTACAAACATTAAACATTAGCAAAATAATTAGTGAATGAAGCAGTACATGAAGCAGTATACAAAACATAAAATGGATAGTACACAACTGCAGCACAGTACAAAGAGGACCCCATGAATTGTGCTTTGGGCAATGGGCTTCAATTGTAATTTGGCAGGAGTACCATATGCGTCTCTACTCTTTTTTTCCAAAATAGTCCAGTCTCCCGCCTTTCCTTACTTGTCTCTTGCCGCTTGCTCCCTGCCGCATTGCCTCTTCTCTTCTGCATTTCTATTTCCACAAATGTCTGTTACGAAGATGAGATGATCGGAGGAGGAAGATGGCCAATGTGGAAGCAGCAGCACCAATAATCACCTCGCCAGTGCCAGGTATATCTCTCGAACTGGCTTCTTATCTCATCACAGCGATTAAATCAAGAAGAAAGTACTTGTCCAAGTTTTCGACTGAAAGTACAGAGCGATTGAAGACGCTGGAAGAGAGTGCAGATGATTCTACTACAGCGTTTATAGTTCAGTTACGCAAAGCTGTTGAAGCTGCGAAGTCGAAGCAGTCTTCAAAGAAAGATGACCAACAACTTGACACAACGAATGCAGCAACTCATTGTTTGGGATTCTTACTAACCACATTATCAGAATCTGACAATTCCTTCCATTTACGTCGAGCAGCTTTGATCATCTGCAAAGAGATTTTACAGAGGAGTGCAGATGCAAGAGCCTACTTGGATAGAGGGGGTGCATTAATGGACTTTGTATCAGTGATTCAAAGAATTGATGGTAATGAAGATGGAAGTAATTCTAATCCAGCAGTGTCATCAAAAAGGTTGTTTCAGCAAGATGCAATTGAACTCATAAAATATCTTTCAGATAAGTTTGGTGCATTCTATCCAAAATTCAATGTGGCTTCAAGATTGATGGATGATATTTCAGTAGCTTGCTTCGATGTCTCAAGCTCGAATGGTGAACAACCGCAGATGGTAAACATGAAAACACTTCGTATAGAACGAGATGTTGCACTGCGGAAAGGAAGCAAAGCTTGTGATTTTCTAGAGCGAATGATTGATAAAGTAGATGACTGCTTTCGCGTACTAGTGCCAAGATATGGAGGGTTCAATCAATGTTCAAGCGGTGATTTGCAACAACCCACTGATCAAGATAGACACGATAAAGCAGCAGATGAAAATCACTCAGCATCACAACCTGGCTGCAATGAAGTTTACATTGACGCCTGTGGAAACAATGATGATGAAGCGATAGAAAATGATGATGACTCAGTTGACTGGGAAGAAGGAGATGCAGAGGCTTCTGCTGAAGTAGTTACTGGTACAACTGAATATGATTCACAGTCTAATCAACCATCGCATGTTGACCATCATGAAGCCGTTTCGCATACCCTAGATGTCATGCAGAGGAGTGGGCTTCTGCAAGAAGGTGGCTTGTCTTTAGAGTTGGGATCGTCTATGCAAAGCCCAACAGGCTCTGCCAATGACGATGGTGTTCAAGTAAAACTGAAGGCATTAGTCGAAGATCTCTCAACTCGAAGATTGACTCATTTAAACAAGTGGATCAATGCACTAAGTCGTGCAGATGGTATGGAAGAGCGCGTGGTTGCAGATCCAACAACAGTCGATGGTGCTGGACCAGTATCTCTCGTGTTAATATCAGAAGAGAAACGTGCATTGCGCGGACCTCTCTTGAAACGGTAAGTTTGGCCCAATGTTGCAGACATGAGGTAGTCAACTGACTTTGAATGTGTCATTGTTCAAAAGAATGTTGAAAATAAAGAGTGAGATAGATACAGTGATCCAATCTGCCAATGCCATTGGTACTCTTGAAGAGGCACAGCAAATCACTGAAGACAACACAATGGCAGATAGCTCAGAAATAGAACCTGCCGTTAAACGAAAAAGAGCCTGGCTGTCATCAGTAGTTCTGGATGGTGGTGCAACAACAAAAAAGAAAGCCAGGGCTTCGAAGTTCAAGGTGATCTATCGAAAGAAGTGACATGCATACCTGATACAGCACATAGTTCATTTAGAGTTCATGTTTAAAGTAAATTAATGCATTCGTAACCACCGTAAAGAGAAGAGGCGTTGTTTTTGTTTGTGTAGCAACTTTCCAAGTAATACAATTCCGCCAACCTTTGACCAAAATACAATTCCTCAAACATCAAGAAACTAAATCCAGCTTACTCGTGATGCTCAACACCGTATTTCTCCTCGTGTTCCTGAATACGGTGGCTAATAAATTGGATGCACTTATCAACCTGCTGCTTGCTCTCTTCGGAGGTAATAAGCACGTATGGATCGCACAAAAGCCTATTTTGGTGATAGATACAGTGAATTGTAAGTTATGTAGAGCCTGATAAATCGACACGTGCATATGCAATCTTACCTTGGGTCGTCAGCTCCATCTTCTCCCCACACTCCATACACGTTTACTTGACAGTTGTATCTCTCACGGTAGAACTGGAACAAGGAACCTCCCCTGGTTTGGTTGGCACGATACGAACAAGACATCATCTGAGCTATCCTGAATGACATTTTAATCTAAACTTCTCAAGACTCACCTTCCAGCAAGGAAACGACCATGATAATTACCATTCTCATCCACGGGCAACTCGACAACATTCATCCACACTTTCTTGGTAGTCTTATTTCCCTGACGCTTAAGAGTAGACATGGGATAGTGAGCACGAGCCAAAACCGTGCGGTGTTCCGAATGATCCTTCGTCTTGGGAGAAGAGTTGGCAGCACTCAAGGCAAGGCAGTACAACAATCTGCCCAAGGAGGGGGGTGCAGAGCGTGGATCGTCACTCTCAGGAGTGTTCTCGATGACGTAGTCAATGAGTGCATCCTCAATGGCACGCCTGGCTCGGCCAAGCTGACGAATGTCAGTGCCCTGCATCGTTACGTAGAGGTAAGGGAGATCGTTGCCGGGAGCATTAGGGTCTTTGGTTCCAGATCCTTCACCAGTGACTTGGATGGTACATTCGTATTCAGATTCGAGTTCTTCCTTGCGTCCACCACCAACAAGGTATTCTATGAACCATGAACAGTGAGATGAAACATTCACTTTGAGCTTGAGGATTTATTGCAAACAAACTCACTGGTAACTTCGAGGGTACTAAGCCACTCAGGAATCTCCATGTGCCTATTAGAATCGATTAAAATTTGATTGAGAAATAAGAGTTACCAACAAGATGAGAACATAAACAAACAACTAACCTGGTCTGCATGGATCCATCGTCCATGGCATCGTCAGCTACTTCATTAGACATGATTATTAGGGGGTTTTGGTGCTTGGGGGTTTTGGGGGAGGGGGGTTATATACTGTGGATTAGCAATGCCAATCTTCCATTCGTTTGGAGAGAACACGATGTGAGAAGAGAAGTTTTCACAGAGCTTGCTGAACAACAGACAACCTATCGGCAGCCACATACATCAAACACAGAGTTCTCAAGACACATGTGCAGCGCATCATCATCGGCACCTCTCCCCCGCCCCGACGACTTGTCTTCCAATGAAATCTGTACAGGCAATTCTTTGAGGTCCCCAGGACTGCCGGTAGTTTGCAATCCAAGGCGTTGCAAAGGATTCACAGAGGTGTTCCGCCACCTTAATGCTTGATGTCTTCTCATCGAGAAGGACAAATGCATAAATACAAATACATCATAAAATCGACGCCCCTAAGTATTCAAAGCGCCGACACAGTATTGCCACAGACTATCAAACTCCACTCGAGCTCTGCCTTTACGGAGGCTGGAGAAGGACAAGACGTACCATGAGATGAGTTGAAAAACTGCTCTCTGCTCTCGGAGACGTGCTCGAGAAACTTTCCATCTTCAAAGGTAAATTATCTATTGATGGTTATCGCCTTCTTCAAAACAAAAGGGGTGGTTGGTTGAAATGTTGTGGTGATATAATTTCATTCAGTTTGGTTCAATAGGGTTCAATCCACATCTGCTTATACTCTTTAACTAACAATCAAGATCTTCAAGTCAATAGACTGTACAAATACTTCTTTTTCGTCTCTTATACCCCACAGAACACCAAGTCAAACTGCACTGAATTGTGATATCCCCTCAGCTGTTTTGGGCTGACTCTCAGAGGATGGTTCAGGTGGGATGACTGCATCATTCCCAGCCTCAGCAGCAGCACCCTGAGGAGCTTGGGCTTGGGCTTGGGGTTGGGGAGGAGCCGCACCATTTGCTCTGGTAGTCAACTGAAGAGCACCAGCCAAAGCAATATTCCTAGCCTTGGCACGCTGAGCCAATGCCAACTCCTCCAAATGATTTGCTTCACGAAGTGCTTCTTTCACGGATGACTCCACAGCTTGCTGTTCTTCGTCAATGTTTTGTGCTCCCTGGCCTGCTACTGGAGCAAAGGCACCTTGATATGCGCTACCGAGTCCCAAGGCACCTTGCTGCAATGACAATTGACGGTACCGATCAAAGGGACCGTTGCCCAGTCCATTGCTGATGGAAGGTCCCGAAAAGGCAAAGTTAGAATTGCCCGCAGCAGCTCGGAACGCAGAAGGTGCTTCGCCGACGGCACCACCTCCCTGACCAAGCATAGAGATATCTTGCTGCTCGCGTTTCAGTTGAGTTGCACGGTCAACATCACGTAGCCTCTCCATAAGTAGACGATCCGAACTGTAACCTTGGGGTGGGAACATTTCAGCGCCAGCAGCAGTCGTTTGCGACTGGCGATTGCGAAGCATTGCGGTCAGCTCATCTTGGATTGGATCATTCCGTTGACCAGAGGCAGCAACAGATCCCCAATTGACACCAGGAGCGAAGAGCACATTGTCATAGTTGCGAGGAGCAGGCATGGAAGGATAGGCTCCGGGAGCACCACTCAAAAAACTAGAAGGTGACTGATTGAGTGGCCCGCCACGCATCATCGCAAGGCCTCCATATCTTTCCCCCGCAAAGTGAGGTGGTCGACCGTAAACATCGCTCAGGTCACCTTGGCTTCCGGCAAGATAAGGGTGGGGCGCACCCATCATTTTCTGCATTGCAGCATGATGAGAGAATTGAGGGAACTGCCCAAACTGAAGGGGAGGCTGAGGTGCACGAAGACTGCTTGCAGATCCAACCGCTACGCCATCTGCAGTCAGTTGAGTTGCACCACTATGCAAGCTAGTCTCTTGATCCGGAAACACCACTCGGTCAGGTGGGAGAGGTGGCAATGGTGCGATTGCTCTCGTTTCATCCAATTGATCCATGTAAGGATAGTCTCTGTAGAAGAGAGGCTCATCGCCTGGATTGGGTGTCAGCTTGATACCTGTCCCCTTGACCTTATGCCTCTTCATTCTCATGGCCAAGTATGGCCGTCCCCTCAAGAACAATTCATGGTACTGTCATAGAGAAATTAAATTAGCAAGATCACTTGGTGAGCCAACGTGCCACCATTTTGCAAATCGAAACACATGAATGGTGAACTTACATAAGCTCCCCCGTCCAATCCTTTGGTGATACGCTTAAATCCCCACAGGTTGAGCTGACGGGTGAATGAGAGGTATTTAGTCTGTTTAAAGAAACGAGGGAGCACGTCAACAGCGAATAATTTAGGCTTCTTGACGATAAAGGCTCGACCGTGGGGCATCCAGGAGATGATGTCTACGAGATCAGATCGGTCTAGCACATCCATCAACTGAGATTGACAAATATTATGTGATACCGTGAGATTCGTATTTGTAAGTCGCTGACACATATCATATGATAAATAAAACAAATGTAACAGCCCTTAACTCACCTTCCCAGGAAAAGGCTGCACCACACCCCCAGCACTCTTTTTCATCGGTCCATATGTACAACTCATCCCCCCCAGCTTCTCCCTGACAGCCTTCTCCTCTTCGTTCTTGGGCTCGGGCAAAAGCGACGAATGTTCATCCAACAACTGAAGCTCCTTATCAGTCATGATGGCATAGTTGGTGTACGTGTGATCCACCAACATATTCTTCCCCTTGCCGGAGGGGGCTTTGTCCTCGCCCTCTTCCTCTTCGGCATCGTCGTCATCTTCGATCTCCTTGGGGTTCCCCTGGCTGTTCTGGATCTGCCTCTCGAGCTCGGCAGCTGCAGTGGCCGCCGCATCCGATTTCTTGGGGGGTTTGCGTCCACCGGTGCTCTTTTTACTGGCCGAAGGAGGGTTCGCCTCCACAGAAACGGCACCAGATTCGAGGGTGGGTCCTTCTGCATTCCCCAATGAACTCATTGCGTATCTCACGTGTATTCTTATTAGGAGGAGGCTTGACTTCGCAGGTGGGGCTTCGTATCTCTCAATGCGTAGGTCGATTTTATTGCTCTCTCTTTGGTCTTTGCTCTCTCTACTCTTTGAATGAGAGGTTCGTTGTTGGTGGATGACGGCCGGCCGGCCGAGCGAGCGTTGAGGTGGAGTTGGATGAGCGAGCTTCGTGGGGGGAGAAGGGTGGGGGCTTGGGTTCACAGACTTCTTCGAATGATAAAGAGCATCTTCGATCACCTCCTTCCAATAAGATATTCCGAAGGGACTGATATAATGGTCTCTTGGGAAAGTAAAGACCTATGGCATACCTATCTTTCTAAGGCTGTCCTTTTGTAACCTAACCTAACGGATTTAATCGCCAAAAACAGTCACGGGTCCTTAGGTTAGGTTCATATGCGCCTTTGTATCGACCTATCTCCCTAAAAAATGGCTTCTAATGGGTTATGAGCACAAATTCGTTAGGGCGTTAGCTTAAGTTCATTGAAATCTTCTTCCCTATTGGGGGTCGATAGGGAAGATGATTTTGGCTGGCTTTCCCTAAGACCTAACGCTCTCCACCACCAATTCGGCCACCATTCCCCCATTAGCGCTGCACCAATATCAGCATATATATACATCCTGCCGCCGTTAATGGCCTCCTTCAAGGCTCCTCTAGGCTCACTGGCCTTGACGCGATGTTTCAGGAGTTGTTTTCACAAGAATTCTCCCTCTACGGCTGCAGCGACAATTCTTCCACATCATCCAACGAAGACGGCGTGCCACCATTGGACGATCGTTCTATGTCATCTTCTGTCAGCAGCAGCGCAGGTGATCCAAACCCAATGGAAGCCTTCATGGATGAGTTCATGCAGGAGATCCTCAACACACCAATCGAATTTTATGGAGAAGACGCTGACGATGAAGACGCTCAGTCAGAGCTGGATGAATGAGATCTCTATGATGGTGGAGAAGAGCATCATCTCTAACTGCCCAGATACACGTGTATTTTGGTGACGTCACTTGGGAGCAA
>JALLPI010000261.1:0-24192 GCA_036939935.1 Cyclotella atomus | reverse complement strand
ATCGGAACTATCAGACTGTGTACCAGAGCCTCCGCGGAATGTCAATTTGGTGAGCAAGTTGTTAATATGGTTTGCCAAATGGGTTGTTGTAGCTAAGCCGAGTTTTTGGTGTGCCCAGGTGCTTGGGAGCTGAGAGAGATACGAGCCGTCAAAGCATTTGGAGGGGTTTGTAGCTTTCCATTTCTGGTCAGCTTTGCCGAGTACGTTGTAGGGTGTTCTGTGGTTGGTGGCTAGTTTGTGTACAGAAAATGTTGGCAGTGGCAGTGTGGTAACATGTCAATGAAACAGCAGAAAAGGGAACCGAAGCTGCCAAAAGGTCCAACTGCAATGGGCATAAAAGCTTGGTTTGAGTTGAGGATTTTGCCAATGACATCGTCTGGTGGGACAGTGCGTGCTGTGATGGGGTTAGTTCCTCCCCTTGGGCGTGCAAACTTCATCCTCTCTCCCATTTGCGCAGATCCATTTCGTTATATTGAGCAGCTTCGGAGGTGGTGGAGGATGATTGTTTGGTGGAATGAATGATGGTAACATCAAAGCCAATGCGGTTGTACGGTGTTTTCCAATGACCGGAGTCGAGTGAATGATCAAGTCGAATTGATAAGTCAAAGGGCTGGAGCCTTGGAATTGGAAGGGAGGGGACTATATTATGAGCTTCACATTCGATCTGTGTCCCACAGTCAATCATGCCGACAAATGGGAGGATGCGTTTGAAAACTTTGATGATTTTGTCTCGAATACCGTTGCTTGACTTGGTCTTGTGGTTTGACTTGCAGCCTAAGCAGTGATCACCGTATGGATTGAGCATGGCGCCACACCTGCATTTGTAGTCTTGTATTGTTGATGATAGGGAGTCGGAGCTTGCACTGGAGGGCAGTACGAAAGGTGTGGTTCTTGATATGGTGTTCCTCGGGAATTCAACTCATTGTCATTAGCGCCATGGAGGTGTGTTTATCTAGCAGGGCGGGTAAGACTTGCTGCACGTGTTGAGGTGAGATGTCAGCTTTGAAAAGTACTTTGGATTTAAGTTGCCGTGAGCTGTGTTCTTTCATCTTCTCTCGAGAGCCATTAAGTGATGCCTTGTAGATGTAATTGGCATGGGAGTTGGGTTGAGCAATGGTGGTTTCATTGAATGTGGGTAGGTACTTGCGAAAGATTGTCCATGAACGGTTGGTAGATGTATGGGATGGCATGGGCCGGAGGAGGGCAACAAATTCAACAAACAAGTTGAAGAGATATCAAGATTTGTACTGATTCCGTCGTGGCCTTGGACATAATAAAAGCCAAGTGAAAATGTCGGGAGGAGGCGTAGATCAAACAAATCGATAGCTGCAAACATGTGATGAATGATGTGAACGAAATGAAACGACCACAAGGTTTAGATCGATCAGAAGGTAAAGGCAAAGATTGCCAAAGCTGACGAGCTCACTTCTTTACATCAAACATCAAACAATGACGATCCGAGACACAAACGATCCTGAAATCAGCTTCGATCCATCTGCATCAGCCGCGCCCACGGCTCCTCCAGCTCCAACAGATGTACCAATCGCAAATGCAACAGCTATACCGATAGTATCGGCCACAGCCGTACCAGTTGAACCGAATCAAAGCTCTCTACTACCCGATGGATCCAACATTGAACGAACTACAAACGCCGATGGCTCACTTAAGGTCAAGGTTATCAAAACTACAACTCAATCGGATGGATTCCGTTCCGTCCGTATCGAAGAGTATGAAGTACCGGCCAATATGGCACAGACTGTGATACAGTCGATGGATATGACGGGCGAGGCGCCGAGTAGTTTGTATTTGACCAAGATTGAGGATCATAGGTTGCCTCCGGATCAGGCCGCTGGAGTTAGCACTGCTGGGAGTACTACTACGGTGCAGGCTGGAAGCACTGCGTATCCTATTGCAGGCGCTTCGGCTGGAGGAACTGCTACTACTGGTGGAGCTGCAACTCTAGCTGCAACTCCTCCTATTGATTACGAAGTAAGACAGAGACGATTGAAATGTATGGCCGCGATCGGCGTATTCGTTGGGGCATTTCTTATCATATTCAATGTTGCCAGATCTCGTTCTGAGATGCAATCCTGGGATGATGATTATTGGTCGAGTCCAACATACCCCACGATCAATGATGATTACTACTTCAGCCCATCATATCCATCCCAACCCATTTGGTCTCCTTCATCATTTACATTACCACCTTATATATTCAAGCCGTTTGAACCTACTAAGTCACCGTCACCAACACTCACACCGTATCCGACTACGATGTCGCCCGCGCCAACACAAACCCCGTATCCAACTTGGGATTTCAACTCATTTCAGTTCACCTTATCTCCAGGAATGTTTGACATGTTCTCGCCATCGCCTGCAGCTAAAGGGGACGATACAGGCAGAAACAATGACAACACAAAGGGCAGGCTTGGTCACGCCGTGAAAAATGACAAAATCAAGATAACTCCAGCAATCATTTCGCCGACTTTCATTAGAGATCCCACTACGGCACCCACTCGGCGCCCTGAAAGCAATGACAAAATCAGAACTGTTTTGCAAAATGCTAAGGTTAACGATTACGTGTAAGTGCATGAATACGCTGTTATTGCTGTGATGTAGTTCGACTCCATGTTTTGTATAAAGTGATAAAACTAAGTATCGTAATGTAACACAAAGAAACAACTATGGCATCTACATGACCTCCTTCAAAGTGAAGGACTTTCCAGCCTTGGACGCATCTTCAAATGCTGCCTTAGAACTGACCACAGCTGCAGATGGATCCTTCAATGCCTTCAGCCTATCCGCAAAGTCTTTGAAATCCTCAGGCTTAGTGTTCAATACTTGATCACGATACTTTTGACGCTGCTCTGGGGATTCGCGAATCAACCATCTCCTGAAAGCTACAGAGCCCTTTTGATCTGGACTGAGAGCACCATCCATATCTCCAATGGCACCGATGATAGCAGTGGCCAAAGCATCTGGGTTATTTTCCATATCCTTTGCTGACGCCATGAGAGTATCACTTGCAGCATCGTAGACATCAATAGTTCCGGCAAGATTAGGATCACGGTAGCTCAAGAAGGTGAATACACCATCACGAGGTTGGAATTGGCAGAAACCACCGTATGCTCCACCAATCACACGCACATTGTCCCACAAGTATCCAGTGCCCAAAAACTTCTGAATGACAGCGGTAGAGCCGCTAACTTCCTCTCCAATATCATACAACCTGCCACCCTTTCCGACGTACGAGACTTGCGTCGGAACCACAAAGCCTTCATCCGCAATAGCAGCCTTCGCAGCCATTTCTTCCTTGGCTAGCTTGGCCCATGGGTGCGGTGTAGAGTAAAAGTCTTGGAGCTTTTCTCCATTACTGTCACCAGGAAGTTGTTGGAGGAACTTATCCACTGAGGGTTGAATCTTCTCAAATACGGCTTGATCGGCTGTGATATCAAGAATCATGCCATTTCTGCAAGTGCTCTTGGCAAGGATTGTGTTGCGCATTTTTTCGAGTCTAGCCAACAGCGTAGGGAAATCATTTTCTGCTTGATCGATGAGAGCCTTCACAGTGTCCAAAGATGAAATACCAGACATAATCTCTCCAATGTAGCCGAGGACATTGTACCTAGATCGGATGCGAGTACTGGCAGCGGAGTGTCCACTGCCCTGCACACCAGACTCCTTGCGACTTTTGGACTCCTTCAGAATCTCGATGATCTTAGCCTTTGAATCGAACTTTGCATCACGCAAGATCAGGTCAAAGATTGAGAACATCTCATCAACTTTGTCGCTTGTGGCCTTTCCAGTAATGGACAACTTGGAAACAAAGTGTTCGCCTCCTCCAATTACTCCTTCGGGTGCACCATCTTTATTAACACCGTTAATCATTGTGGACACACTTATACCTCCAGTGTGCATGCCAATTTGACGAGACAATGCAACGCTGTCATACTCTCCGGCACCAGTTTCCATCATAATGCGTGTGAACAGAGGAATGAGAGGCACGTCCTCGAGTGGGATAGCCGAAATATCCACAAGTAGATTAGCATACGCGATACCAGATGTGCTTCCCATTTCATGCTTGACATATGTGATACCAGAATCAGCTGCGCTCTCAACAACTTCAATTGGATATTCAGTTACCTCTCTCTTCAGATCCTCAAGTTCAAGGCGGGGAATGGTAGCTCTGGCCTCTGGAGGATCCTCTGATCCCTGAAGCTTTTTCAGCTCTACTGTCTTTCGAATGACGTTCTGTAAATCGGCTTCAGACATAGATTGCTTAATTTTCGCCAAGCGATCTTTCTCTTCCTGTTGTTAAGCGGAGAAAATGTATTAGACATATTTTAGGCTTCAGAACTTCTGTGATTTGGATGAACTTACCTTGAGCTGTTCCTCCTCCAACGTCTTAGAAGGGTACATCTCAACAGTAGTGCGGTGAGAATTGTCCAACAGAAGATTACGAATCATGTCCTGGAAGACTTTGGAGCCAGACTCAGCAATACTTGCTTTTAACTCAGCCAAGGGTTCTTCAAATTTGAGTGCTTCAGTCGGCGATTTGTCGTAGATCCACTTCGACATACTTCCCAACATGAGGGAGAGTCCTTTGGGAAATGATCCAGTATTGAACTCACGCATCTATGTCACATCAAATTATTGTAAGAACGACTTACATCTGTGGATACACACATGATTACAAAGATGGACACTCACATCAAACTCAATAGTATTCATAGAGGCAGCAATCGCATCCTCGCTGAATCCCTCCTCGGCTACCTTCTTCAAAGTCTCGACAACTAATTCTTCAACTTTATCAACATCATCAGGCTTGACTCCCTTCAACCCCACCATGAACACTCCTTGAAGCAACTCTGTCATGAGGCCACCTCCTGTGATGGCATCACCCAGTCCGCTCTCCATCAAAGTCTTCCTCAAAATTGAACTTGAAGTACCCATGAGTAAGTGATCCAAAATGGTGATTGTGATCTCCTCTGTTGGAGTCATCTCCTTATCATTCACTAGCCAATTTACCATCAACATGTGCGTCTCTGGCTGATCTGCTCCTGCAGGATATGGCTTCCTGACTCTTTTGGGGGCATCAAACACCTTCTTTTGATACTGCACTATACTTCCCGGCTTACTCTCAGGTGACTCTCCAAAGTCTTGCAGGTACTCGTCCATGATCTCGAGACGCTTTGCAACATCATCATCACCAGCAAAGAAGATGCGTGAGTTGGCAGGATGGTAATACTTTTTGTGAAAGTCTGCGAACTGCTCAAAGCTCAGATTGGGGATTTCAACTGGATCCCCGCCCGAATCCACACCATAGGTGTTATCAGGGAAGACACTCTGCTGAGCCTCTCGTTGAAGCAAAGAATCAGGGCTGGAGTACACTCCCTTCATTTCATTGTAAACTACTCCCTTGTAAGTGAGTGGTTGATCCATCTCCTCCAACTCCAAGTGCCAGCCCTCTTGTGCATGGACCATGGGATCACTGACAGCACGTGGATGAAACACAGCATCGGCGTAGACATTGATGAGGTTGTAGAAATCCTTGGTGTTTTGAGAGGCCACAACGTAGCAGGTCCTATCAGGGTAAGTGAATGCATTCAAGAATGTCTGCAATGATCCTTGCAGTAGTTGAACAAATGGATCTTTGGTTTTGTACTTCCTACTTCCACATAGAACTGAGTGCTCCAAGATGTGGGGTACACCAGTTGAATCAGAGGGAGGAGTACGGAATGTAATTCCAAAGCATTTGTTGTCATCATCAGTTGAGACAGATAGAAGTTCAGCCCCGCTCTTCTTGTGACGGTAGAGGGTGCAGTAGGCGCCAAACTCATTGACAACATCAGTCGAAATGATTTCAAAGGAGGGATGTTCAACGCCCAGGTTCTTCTCGAGGTCAGCAGGAGCAACAGTGGACGAACGAGCGATGGAACACGTGTTGGTAGATGCAAATCGCCCTGCGGTGCTGCTGATGAGCTGTGATGCGGGAGACCTTTTGTTCAAGAATGCAGCAGGTGATGAACGAAGTGCAATCGAAGAGGCTGGACGGGCAACTCCACGAGCCACTGCAAATGCGGAGGTGCGGCCTGTGGTAGCGGTGAGGTAGGCCAGGAAGAGCATTTTGGCTAGTCGCCTATGAAATTAAATGAAGAACAGTGATGTTAAGTATCATATAAAATGAAAGATTTGTGCAATCTAACGAGAGTTCAATCCGTAGGCACCCTATTGCCAATGCACTACAAGCACACCCATCTACATCTCATATCGCCAGCAGTCAGCAAACATCATCCACATCTTGTCTCATGAATACCTGGACTCACCAATCAGATTTAGGCGCCTGCATACTTCAGATTTCACTTACTTGAAAATGAAACAATGTAAAATGAAATAATCGCCCTTTTTGGCTTGGTTGCATCAGCTTTGGATGAGCTGTCAAAGAAGAAGCCGACGAAGCCGAACGATTGCCATTTGTTTGTGGAGGTGTGGTTTGAGTCATCCCAGCTTGAACCCATAGACAATATCACACGAATTTCGTATGTTGATTTATTTTGGGTGTCAATCTAAAAAAGATCTCTGTGGAAATTTTCCCGCCAAAGTGAAATGAAAATGAGAATCATCACCACCGGGGCTCCTCGCCGCTCCTCCGCTCCTGGCTCCTCCTCCGCTCCTGGCTCCTCCTCCGCTCCAACAACTTCCTCGCACTACATTAGTACAAGAAACAGAAGACGATGGGATGCATACCATCAACAGCTGCCTATCCCGGCAACAAACGTATCGCCAAGCCGTCTTATCAGCCAGGAGCGAACGAGTTCGAGCAAGTTAATAGCAACACAGCAGTTTGCACTACTCACTTTGTAACATGTGCTGGTGGGAATGCGTTGAAGCTCGTTGGGAAGCCGAATCGTGCAGAAGGAAGCGCTGGTTCTGGCGATGGGCTTGCTAAATACATACAGGGTGAGTACATGTGCATTTGCTGTGATCAGGTGTTTTACTTACATCTAATCCATCACTTACAAAACATATGTCACAAAACTTCTCACGTATGATGGTTCCAATTATGGTTTGGCATTGCGGTGATTTCGTTGACACAACAATAATCAATACAAATCACGTAACAAAACAAATGCAGTGACTCTACCAGATGGTGTTTCGCCAGGAGATGTGATTCATGTGCGCGCTCCAGATGGAAGGCTCAATGCCATAACTGTACCAGAGGGGATGGGACCAAGCTCAACATTTACTGTTGAATTTGCAGATGATGTTCCAGCTCCGCCAGAGGAAAACTTGACTCCAGGTGTTTACGTTCCCACTGTTATGGCCCAGCCTGAAGAGATTAGTGGAGGTGCTTCTGCACCAACTGGGGGAGATGGAGAGGTTGTTGCAAATGCCACTACGGGACCATATGTACCTGCTTTCAAATAGATTGAGGGGTGATTTAGATATTTGTTCGTGGTTGTCTTCCGTATACTAACGAGGTGTAGATGTAACTAATTGTTTAATTCTTTTATTAAAGCATTTCATTCCGCAGTACCTAAAAAGAAGTTCCACACATTCTTCCTGTACGCACGTGTTGGCCTTGGCTGCTTTGCCAGTAGTTCACGAGATTTCTTTCGTATATCTGGATGAGGACTCTCAGCTAACCGCTCATAAATCTTAGTCGCATCATCTTCTTTGCCAACCACATCATACGCATTTGCAATCTCAAGATATGCATGCCCACCTGTCTTAGTATCGAATTGCAAATATTGCTGAATGAGATCAAGTATTTTCAAGGCCTCTTCTGCAGATGGTGCTTAGGTTGCCGCTTCTGTTGCATTATGTATTAAATGCGCAAACTTCTTTTCTTCTTCTAAATCAATTCATCGGCGTTTGTAATATCGTTCTAGTAGTTGCTCTGGAGTTGTTGTATCTCTGTCAATTGGCACGTTTTCTTTGTTGTCTGTAATGATTCTGCCTGAACTCTTGGCAGCATCAAAACGATTCCAATATGATTCAAGCTCATCTTTTTCATCTTCTAGCCAATCAGCAGCAGCCATTGCAAGAGGAGATGATGGCTTCGTATCGTCAATTTCATTTGGAAGATCATAGATGTCGTCACTTGAACTTTCAATGTCATTGCCCTCTGGCGCCGTTTTCGAGAACAGTGGGTAATTGGAGCTAAACCTTTGCCTATCTTTCAATCCGAATGAAATGAACGATACAATTGCTGCGTTGATTGGTGGAATCATCTTCTACAGTTGCTTTGAGACGATGTCATTGCAGAAGAAAGATATGCGCATTAAATTTAGATGTTAAGAATTAGCAAATCAAGCCGGCTTCATAGGCAACCGTGTGAGTCTATGTCCCTACCAACTATATTATGAAGTCCAGTGAAGACCGAAGCCGAATAGAGCCTCGGCGGTGGGCGTGCAGAAAAGGTAACAGCAGCACGAACATAAGTCTGCTGTCTCTTGCGTTATTCGACACCCTCTTTGCAAAAGCAGGAGCCATGAGTGAAAGCGATTGCGATTCGTCAAGTGATGATTGCTTCGATCAAAACGTGCAAGCTGCTCGTGGTGGCGTTGTCCGCCACGAACATGACATTGTTGTTAGCATGGCAGACGAGCAGTACATGCAAATAATTACGCCCGAAATCGAAAGACTTGTAGGTATGAGACAAAGGGGTCAAAAACCGGATGTGAAAGAAAGAGCTGAGGGGGTAATGCGTATGTTGAGAGAGATCATTCAAAAGTCGGGTGGGTGTTACCTTCAAATGAAGAAGAAGCCGAGCCGGTTTGAAAAGATTGACGAGGCCCAAGCAAAAGAAAGTAAGCGAACTACATCATTCATAGAATAATTTCATTTCGTTCCATTTGCTCTTTTGTTCTAACTGGCAAATGAAAATGTGATACATCGTAAAGAAATCAGGGTTGACCTAAACACAGAGTCACGGAGAATGTTCAATAAACGCAAAGCCGATGCTCGTGCCAGCCAAACAAACAGCAGGGAGGTAAAAAAGCCAAAGTCGGATGAGACCCCAAAAACGAAGCATGGCTCTGACTTGAAATGCAAAGACTCTCCTGCTACTGCGAAGGTATTCAAGTTGGATGAAGGATGGTCAGTTAGGCCCCGTCGAGCTACACAGCAACTCAGAGATGATTTGCCTTTCAAGGAAATTCTTGAGAGTACCCCTAATCCTATCGGAAAGGATGTTGCAGGTTTTGCTATAAACCAATCGTTCAAACTCAAGGGGTTGACGACCGAAGATGATAAGCTAGACTGTGTCGGCCAGCTGATTGCCAAGGAGCTTCTTGAGAATACCAAGGACCGCAGATGGGCTGTTAAACATTGCGAGGTGCATGGAAAATGGGAATTCGTGACCTTCGAAGATTGCAACAACGTCAACAGCCAGATGGAAGCTGCCCTTGCAGGCATGACAGAAGGTCATGCTTTTGTTGGATACAAAAAGCTTGCAGAGTATGTATTGCAAAATGGATTGCTTGAAAAGCTTGTTAGGAGGCTCAGGAGTGTCCTTAACCAAAGATGTCTCAGCCTGTCCTAGGAATCGGAAGATCTTAATTGAACGTGAATCGAGTGTCTTGAATTGACTTGAATTGAATTGTGACTTAGAGTAGAATAATTATTTAAATATGTAAACAGTAGAAAACAGTGAACCGGACTAGGTACTCCTACTGCTTCTCAACAAAGCTCATCAAAGATTCAAGCAAAGTTAAGGAAATGATGAAGAAGTTACGCATCACCAAACCAACTGCAAGCATAGTCGTAACGGGGAGAGCTGTGGCATCGGTAAGCAAGCCTTCGATGAAAGAGATGCAAGATTTTAGCGACGACAGTGTGGATCGAATTCATGCTTGCAATATAAGCAAAGAAGTGGTGGATGATTCAGCTGCTGATTCTGTCGCTTCCAAAGTATCTTCCAAGGTGTCTTTTTTGGGAACAGTATCAACCGGACACACGATAATGGGCATGACCATATTGAGACTTCAACAGCTGCAAAAGATGGATGACTACATTAGCAAACAGGTTAGCAGTGCCACAAGAGAATCGAACTTTGAATCAGTATCTTTTTACTCAAGTCTACGTAGTTGGTTGGCTAGTAAAAGTGCAGACCCTTCATTCATAGAAAACTTTGACGAGAGCGAAATAAAAGACACCATAAATGAGTTTGAGAATGTGGCCAAAAAGTTAGCGATTGCAAAAGAGCGCAATGATGCAATTGGGATCTCACTGAACAAGAACATGATTGCATATTTGATTAATAGTTTGCTCTAGACGTAATATGTGTTACATAATACTATTCTTTGACGTATAAAATTATTGCGTTCTTTTGAAATTGCTTGCGCGATAATACTATCTACTTGCACAACACAGACAGCTACTGAATAAGTGCTTAAGTTTTCATGCAACTGGATATTTGTCCTTGATTTCTGCCACCCAAGATTCAATCATATTCATGTGAAACTTTGCATCATCATCTTCATTGCTCTCTTCCGAACTCATCAAATCAGCCATGGTTGATTCAAACTCAGTAATAACCGTAGTCAGCTCATTGCCATCAAACTTTCGGATGGACATTTTATCTCCAGCCTGGCGTACCAGCCAATTACTTAGCATCCTGTAAAAGTAAACTCCCGTGTCACGTTTCCAGCTGTCTTCATTAGAAATATAGGTGGTCCTGTATCGTGCTAGTTCTCCTTGAACCTTCGTCTTCACTACTTTCAATTCATTGCGCTTTTTGATTACATCGTCTGTGTTTGGTTGTGCTGTAACTTCAACACTTGGATTTGGTGCAGTTGAGGTCTGTTGTGATGTGCTTGATTGATTTACAGCGATTGGACTTATGCTGGCGTGACGATTTGCAGTTTCGGAAGGAGGAACATGAGCATGGTTTCGTGCTGATTCTTCATTGGTTGAATATTGAAGAGATGCCCTCTTTGGGGGCGTTAGGATTGTTGCTTGGTGTTGCTGAGGCACCGCCGCCGCCGCTGCTGCTGCTGTAGTTGTGACTGCTGCTGCCGCTCCTTCTGGTGCTCTGTTAGTTGTCCGTTCCTCATCACTACAACTCAACCCCAAATCATCAAAAACTTTCTTAACTTCTTCCTTTTGGATCAGCATTTTCTCCATCCCTTTACTAAACACATACCCCGCAAGTTGACGATACCCAGTGAATTTGGTCTTCCCCTCTTCAGCATTCCGTTCGTTAAGATTGCAGTTGTTGCAATCTTTGTATATAACAAATGCAGACGTGTCATCTTCAAGGTGGCAAACCTTGACGTTCCATTCCGGTTGTGTTATCAGCTGCTTCGCAAAGGCTTGACCCGCACATTCGAGTTTATCTTTGTGATCAATGATGTGCTTGGGTTTAAAGAAGACGTTATCGTTGTAGCCAATGACGTGATAGCCCAGCTCAATTGATGCAACGTGAATTTTCTCCATGTATGGCATGTTTTTGTTTTCTTTGAGCTGCTGAACGCCTCGTTTTGGCCGAGCCCCAAGACTATCATTAGGCTTATGCTTTTTGGTATTATCTGATTTGGCGCTTTGAGAAGGTCTACTCTTTTTGTTTGATGCAGCTTTTTCAGCACTTGAACGACGATTATCGCACATCTTGCCAGACTCTCTCGAAAGGTCTCTATAAATCTCTGCATAGAATCAGAGGAGAGCCAATACAAACAAGATACAAAGTATGTAAATAAAAGCAAGGTTGGTAATGAAGTCGCAACTTACTTTCCTTCGCCTTTTTTTCGTCAATAACAAAGTAAGTCTTACTACTAAGGTCCAGCTGGAGGTACCGGCCATTTGATTGTAGAGTCTCCTCCCGAAACCCCTGCATTATTAATTCTGCTCTTTCTTTCTGATCATGTGCCACGCCTTTGGACCTCATGTCAGCCAATTCTCGGATGTCTTTTTCAAGTATGAGTTTATAACGTTCGTCACAGAGACTAAAAACCACATCTTGGGGGGTTCGGGCAATTTCAATTGTTTCTTCATGTATATCAGCTGGCTGGCTCTCATCCTCATCGTCATTTCCGGCTTGATTTGGGAGCGATCCAACGGCAGGATGAGAGATGGTGTAGCCGTAACTGTAGCCTAATTCAGCTCCATCTATCGCTTCTTCCTTGATGCGAATAACTTCAGATGACTGATTCTCTTCGCTGTTGTTTTGTTCTGGCAACATATTACCATTCTTTCGTCTTGCTTTCTTTCATTCCTCTTCCTTGGATCTACCTTCAGCACACGAGTTACCACCTTTTTATGTCCAAGCTATTCTTTAGGAAATTATTTTCTAACGTTTGAGATACATCGGTAGGCACTAATTATCTTCACCTTCGATCTCGGATGGATCAGCTTCGTTTTGACCGTTAATAAACAACAGCAGCAGCGCAACTATGCCGACAGATCAACCAGATCGCAACGACTTCGCCCAGGAGGTTGACCCCGGCATCCCTGAACCAGCCCCTGTCAATAATGACATCAAAGTTCTCAACGAAGAAGTGATGAATGATGCAGCTGCACCTACCGAAAATGAACAGACCGTTCCCTTCCTCCCACCCATAACCCAACTTCCCAGCACGGCAACACCCTCCACCTATCATTGCAAATGTCTCAAATCGAAATGCCTCAAGCTCTACTGCGATTGCTTCCGCCACAATTCTTTGTGCTCCTCCGCCTGCAACTGTCACACCTGCAGCAATTTAGCTCAACACAATGGACCGGGGGGAGCACGCACCCTGGCCATGTTGGCTACCTTGCGTTCTCGCCCGAATGCATTTGACGGAGGATTGCCTTTAGCAGTGGGGAATAATGAAGAGAGCGTGGTTTTGGCATACGAAGAGGCAAAGCGGATGGAGGAGAGCAAAGAAGAGATGGTCAAGCCTCCTAGCAAGGTTAAAAGGCAGGAGGTGGAGCACGTCAAGGAAAAGAAAATGAAGCGAAGCAAGTGGACCTTGCCCCCGTTGGAACCCATTCCTATCCCAAACTATTCACTGGAAGAAGTCTTGGCTGATTACTCTGGACATCTTTATTCTCCACCTCCTGTATCTCTAGAAGAATTTCCAACATTAGCCATCGATTCATCCAAGGACTACTCATCTCTAGTCTATGCCTTTAAAGAGCCACTCTTCAAAGACCCCTCGCCACCCCTTTCCATTGCCTATAATCAACGAGAGGCTGCATCCGCCGAACGCAATCTTCTTCATTCCAAAAAAGCCGAAATCATATCTCGTCTGGATGAGATTCGCCGACAATTCGCCGAAACCAAAGCCGAACTCCTCAATTTGAATCTGCATCTCAAGACCAATTCGCAAAAGTTGGGTTCGTGGACGCATAAAGTGTTTGAGTTGGAATTGGCCGAGAGACCGTGTGGGTTTAATGAAAAGATGGAGAGGTTGGGACAGTTTGTGGAGAGGTATGGTGTTTTACCTACTCATGCTGGGATGAAGAAGATGAATTTGGAAGAGTTGGAGACTAGTGAGATGGCTGAGGAAGATGTTGGTAAAGAGGGTGACGATGAGGTTGGTGAACAACAAGAGAATATTGCTGATGCTGCTGCTAAGGCACAAGAAGAAGGTGCTGAGACTGCCAAAGTAGTTGCTGACGAAAGTGCCACGGAGCCAGTTGAGACAATTGAGCCCTCAAAAGAAGAAGGTGTACCTACACAAGATGAAGCTTCGCCATTGGAGGAAAGTAAGCAGTCTGAAGTAGAGTTGCCACCCACGGACGATACAAAGCAAGACTTACCTAACTCTGACACGGAGCATTTAACAGAGTCGAATGAGCAGCCCATGGAAGACATTGAGCAATGCAACAAGGAAAATGAGCCTAGTGCCGAGCAACCAACCCAAAAACAGCCACCCTTTACAGAAGAAGAGACCAAATCACTTGCTGCCTTTATCTCATCAATGAAACTCAAAGTAAAAAAGGACAAATCACTGGTAAAGACTCAACCGCATCGTATTCGTGCACTTGAGGAGTATGGAGTGCGCCTCTTTGAGAACGAATCTGCAGCCCGTTTTGATGTCATGTTTGAGAAGTTGCTCGCCTACAAGAAAGAAATGGGAACGTTCCGTATGCCCAGTGCGGATTTATGCAAAGATAGTGGCGATGAAGAGTTGATTGCCTTGCACAATTGGGTGTTTTCTCAGGTTGGATCTTTCCGCTATCAATTGAAATCGAAGAAGGTGTCAGATGTGAAGAAGTTCTTGGACGTTGGATTCTCATTTGAGAAGTGGTATGGCAGCAATGGGCATGTGTTTGAACGTGATATCCCTCCATTTGACACGTTTGCGAGGCAATATGTTGAGAATAATGGCATTGCTCCCCAAGATTATGAAGAAATGTTAAGGGGACATGGGAAATTTGGTGGTAAAAAGAGAAAGTCATTACATGGACCGAAAGTAAAGAGATATCCCGGCGAACCTGATAGGAGATTGAAAAAGAACAGGATCGCACTGAAGGAAGCTGCCGAGAAAGAGGCTGCTGCCAATGCCGCAAATGTGGATGCGCCAGTTGTGAATGATGAGGATTTGGATGGGTCCGTGGAGCAATCCGCAGTTGATGCGGCTGAAGTCTAATGTATGTTCATGTTCTCGTTGCATAGTATCATTTTATTAGAAACACTTTCACTTCACTTCTGCATTTAGTGCCTATTCTATTGTATGTGGAGTCAATTCAGACTCATCAGTAGATACCCTACCATACCCAGCACACCACGATTCCAAACCATGATGTGAACAAATTCAATCGTAAAATTATTCGAATCGTTGTGTCTACGAGCAGCCTAATGGCGGAGAGAAAAAGGTGGTTTAGTTTGATTGACTCGTGTCCTAGATAACTAAATTACACTACCTACCATCAGGAGGGCAATCATATCCGCACGGTGTGTCGTCAAGTAGCATTGGTTCAAGCCACCACTGATCATTTTCGGCACTCTTGTACTTGTTCATGTTGCAGTTGCCTGAACGAGAGTATCTGCATACCTGAGTATGGCACATTCCATTGGCTTTGTACGGCTTCGAAGCTTCTGCACATCCAACGAACTTGGAAGATCTCCAAAGCACCTACGTGATAGTAGTAGCGAGCAAAGTATTGACAAGATGCTGGCGACTGAGACTGACGAGTTCTGAAAGTATTATAACTTACTTGAGTAAGGTGCCCGTTTTGAGGACATGGCTTATCTTCCTCTCGCTCAACGAACCTAGTAAGGATATCTTCTGTTGATTTCTTCTCTCCCCAGCTACCAGATCCGACATTGCCAGCTACGTTTTCACCACTAGGTAGAAAGGATACTGGTTAGATAGCTTGTTTTACTGACAGCAGCTGACTGATTGCAACAAAATACTTACTACTGATAATTATCGGGATCGTGCCACATTCCTGAACCACAAGAGTCCAACAACTTGTTCGCCCAAACTTGCGCATCATCCTTGAGAGTGTAAGTAGATCATTAGTGTAAGCAGGTCATTCTTCATTGATTTGTTAGAAGACCAACACACTACAAACCTTGAGAGATTCGGACCATTTGAGTGGAACTAAGGAGGAAAGAATGTCAGCAATGAAATGGCAGGAAATCAGAGCTGGTGATATACACATGCTTACCATAAGACTTGCCATGTAAAGTGTGCCACTTCTCTCTGCGTCGATTGTGAGACTCCTAGAGTACAGTGAGAGTAGAAGGTCGAGACAGTTAAGTTTTGTACACAAGTCAACGTACCAACCATTGTTGATCTCGAGTTGTCATTGCCACTTCTTTGAGGTTGATCTTGTATGTGAGTTCTTTTGATCTGAACTGACCAATTGACACGACTTCTCTCCAAGAGTTCGAATCGTCCTCATAGATTGAAACTTTGAAGTAGCCATCTGATCCGAGACCATCACCAACCTTGTCTCTGAGTGTAAAGTCGTAAGAACGACCCTTTTCTAGGCATAAGGTCTGGTAGACCCTGTCGCTTTTGATCAAAGTCTTGCCTTGATCAACCACCTCAAAGCTTGTGTCGCCACCGAATGCATCTGTGCGCAACTCAATCTTCACTTTTTTCTCTGCTGGAGAGCATGACTGCGGAGATGGCATTGGAGTGGACGAAGGAGAAGGCGCCGCGATGGTAAACCTATGCACTCGCTTTCTCCACATTGTTCTTCGCGAGCCAAACTTCTTTACTCCGTCAATGTAAACATCATATCGACCAAGTGACTTGACCTTGCCGCTGTCTAACATCTTGAAAATGTAGTCGCCAGGTGAGAGGCAGACTTCTTCAATGTAATTGGTGTTAGATTCATATTGCCCTGCTGCAGGTCCTTGCAAGATGATATTTCTATGGCGTGATATTTTGAGAGACCAGCGCGATTGAGAGCCGTTGTCATCAGTAGTCAAGTCGAGCTTGAATAAGACTTCATCTGCTCCACAAGAAGTTAGACTGCGTTCTGCTGCTACCGATAACTGTAGATGCCACGGAAAGCATGAGTTGTTGTTGTGACTACGGTTTGGCTCAGATTCAGATGAAGATGTACGAAATAACTCACCAGCCGTGTAGCGTTATGAGAGTAATCTTCACTTTCCAAGGAGTCTAGGTACTGTTGAGAGACTTGAATGTCGGAAGGAGTTGAAGAGTTCGTTCCAGACTCGGTGCGAGTTTCAGTTTGAGCTTCATTGAGAGAAATGAGACTTTTGCTTGCTTTGTGGTTTGTTTGAAAGATTGTGAACAGCTTTTTCTTTTTTTCCCTGTAAGTATTTGGTATTGTAAACCCTGTAGGTAAAGAAACCGTCGTCCAGTACAAAAGTAACCGTGTGTGTGCCCTGTTAATGATGGTCATGTGCATCGCTTTAGCACTCAGTTCCTGCAATACCAACAGTTCTCTTGTTAGCATTATCGAGCAAATGATTTATACTGCGGCTTTCACCATTCACTCTATTGGATATTAATCAACGTTTTTCGACGCTGAACCAACACGCCCTCCATCCAGATGCCCAACAATCTCTCTCCTCGTCGCATACCAAGGCCCAAGCTTCGAAATATACATATCCACAGGAAATCTGCAAAACCATCTCCTTCGATTCTCGTTCCTAACCGTCTCCATCAACGACTTTCGTGCATAAAATGCCACAGTCCCATGCTCATAAACGCAAGACACAGAATATCTACCTTTCCATTGAAGAGGCGATCTATACAACGAGTAGAATTGCATATCATGTGCACGAGCTTGACAAACTTCTTCCACGAATGCAGTTGGATCTAATAAGACTGCATCGTCTTCAACAATCACAACATCATTGTCATCTGGGAATAATGTACGAAGTTGGTCAAAGACTTTTTGATACACTGCAAACAAGCGATGTTCCCATTTCATACCCCAAAGACATGTGAATTGATTCTTCAAGTCAGAATCTGACCCATCCATCTCTTCACTTGCATCCGATTGTCTGAGAGCTCCTCCATTCAAAGCATATTGATTTGACACTTTCAAAGTATTGATCCTTTGAATTCTCGGAAAATTGTGTTTACCATTCCCATCCAAGAAGTTCTCCGTATCCACCGAGTTCCAAATGATTTTCTTCCATTCTGGCCAGGTATTATTCTCTTCTTTGGTACGTGCTCCAATCAATACAATTCGAGGAAATGGAGTTTCGTCTCCTGTAATGGACTTGCATGACCATTCAAATCCATCTTTTGGTTGGACGAATTTGTTATCAGTCTTTTTTTGATTCTTTGTCGCATCTTGAGGAATGGAGAATGCTGGACAGTGCATTCCGTAATATGGTTTCCAAAGTATGGTTTGTGAGAGATGATCTAATGGCCCTTGCTTTTCGAAGATGATTGCATATGTTTGAAGCAATAGTGTGGAGATAAGTACAACTGTGAATAAGAGTAGTCCTGCGGCTCGGTGTGGACTTTGGCGCGAGTGGGATTGCATCCATAGCTTTGCACGGGAAAGTCTGAGTGAGCAATCTGCAGCGTGGGTTACTTTGGTGGCAGATGATCCTCTTCCTGCCTCCGTCGATTGATGATTGTCAGCCGACGAAGCTGGTTGTACCCTGCGTTGTTTCATATCTTTGTTGTCGACTGGATAACTACCTGGGTCCATATGAATATGACCGAAAGATGAAGCCTGCGATAGATCGGACGCTGCAACTAAGAAGATCGACACCGGAATGCGACTTGTCAGAGCATAAATCATCTTTGATGTTCACTGGCTGAGTCTTATATAATATCTTGTTAATGATTTGACTTTCAAAGGTAAAGATGTTCAAAAATCGTACTCCTAAAACACCAGTAAACCATGTCAACCTACCTCCCCAACCCCTCCCTAGCCCCCCTAGTAGCCGACTTTGGTTCTTTCTCCACCAAAATCGGTTTCGCAGGCGAAGATCACCCATCGGCAATCTACCACTCCTCTACCGCCGCACAACGCAACAACCCATCCAACCCATCACGTCTTGCCTCCCCTCCCCGTCGAGACTTTGTCACCCGCACCTTGGAAAGCGACAACGATGGAAATTACGACCTCGTGAATCCCATTGATTCTATCACGGGATGGCCCATCTCTCGCCCTGCGCATTGCATGGCCTCTTCGCTATCTGCCAATATTGTAGCACCTTCTGATGCATGGGAATCCTTCGAACTAATCAATCATTACATGGAACACAGTCTTCATTCTGGATTAGGCATCGAAAGTCGAGCGTCGCACCCATTAATTATGCTCGATAAGCCTCATACCCCTCCGCCGCTGCGACAACGCATGATTGAAGTTCTGTTTGAGCAAAATTCATTACCCGCCGTGTTTTTGTTACGGGATGCCATCGCATCGTGTTATGCCGTCGGACGCACCACTGCCACTGTCGTCGATTGCGGATATTCTTCCACGACGGTAACTCCGGTGTATGAAGGCTTCGTGGAACGGAGGGGCGTGAGGAAGAATAATGCCTGCGGTGCCAAAGATGTCGATGAACGAATATTGCAAATGATGGATGGGCTCGTGGTTCAGGCGGGAAGGAAGCGTAAGGATCGATTGAAGAGGATCAATGCCAAGAGGGTAGCAGAGAGGGGATCAGGAGCAGGAGCCAGTTTGGAATCATCACCCAGCAAACAGGCGCCAAAACGCGACTCTTCGGGACATTTTGTGAAACGATCGTCTGTATCTGAATATCCCATTCCTGATTACTTTATGCCCATCTATCAAGTCAGACGTGCACCAATTTACAATACTCGTAAGGACAGCTTTCATCATTGGGCACGAATGGCATTGGCCCGTGAAATGAAGGAAGGGGGGATAGGTGCTGCTGTGGGTTCCATGGGGTATGTTGCCTCTACTTCGGAAGAGAATAATGGAACGAATGCAATGTTTATGACTGCGAATAAAACACCTTATACTCTACCAGATGGGACTGACGTTGAAATTACCGCCAATGCTAGGTGTGATATTGCCGAGTTGTACTTTGGGAATGATAAGTACAATACCTCGTACAGGGAGCGTGTTTTGGAGGAAAGTAAGGCTAGGCTTGATGAGTATGTTGCTGAGGTCGGTGAGTATTGTAACAGTTGGGAGCCCAGTGAAGAGGATGAGAAGGCCATGGCAAGTTCTGGAAACTCATCAGGTGCAGGTGATGCGTACTCAACTACTTCGTATCGAGGTGAAAAGTCTTCCAGGCATGGAGTAAGGCGTGGTGGCAACAGTACCATATATTCTCCGGCTACAATTTCTGCCAAGCTATTTTCGGCATGCCTACCCTATCTAAGAACTGCTCCGCCTAAATCATCGACTGACCCAATGAATGGAACTGGAAGCACCGCCTCAACTTCTCTTGACGATGATCGTTGCTTCAATTACTTGACATCCGCACCACCAGCCCAAATGGTATGTGATGCAGCATTTCGGTGCGATCGTGATCAACAAGGCGCACTCTTGGGAAATGTAGTAGTATGTGGAGGTGGAGCCTGCCTTCCAGGAGTTTCGGGTGCCAACGTCATGGGAGCACCTGTTGGAGCCGCCACGGCAGGACCACTTGGACAAATGAATGAAGATGCATTTCCAGATCGGTTGCGTGAGGAGATTGAGGCGATTGTTCATCAGCATACTTTAGGGTGGAGGGTTAAGGTGACGAGTCCGAACGTGACTGAGAGGAGCATCTGTTCTTGGTTGGGAGGAAGCATTTTGGGAAGTTTAGGTACATTTCAGGACATGTGGATTTCGAAGCAGGATTATGAAGAGTATGGGTCAGCGATTGTGAATCGAAAGTGCCCTTAGTTGAATCATTAAGCACCTAGTGTAAAGTAGGTAAACAATTGCGTTGCAGAAGTCTTCACATCGTAGCAACTGCAATTCAGTCAACTACTTGACACCCTTCACCACAAACATAGGGTCTCCGGAATTATTCTTAGCCACAGCAGCAGCAACATTCATCCAGGCAGTTAGCGAGGCAGGATTCTTGAAAACTTCACCAGCGCTGGGTCTTTCGGGCGTGGCTTGCTTTTCTTTCAAATCCAACGCTTCAATCGATTCCCATTCTGCTGCATAATGATAATACGATGCTACAATAGTCAATCTTCCAATATCATCTGCTTGAAGCCACATTGCTACCGCTTTGGAAGGGAAACATCTATTGCTAAAAGACATTAGAGATACACCCCCAGGTCTCAGTATGCGATGCATTTCACGAAATATTTCCTGCGGTTTTGTCAGATAATCTACCGAGACAACATTGCAAATCACATCGAATGAATTGTCTTCAAATAGTGACAGTGTAGGTTGTTCATTCATATCTTGCACGTGAAATTCAGTCAGTTGTTTGTTTGCCTCCAGCTCTTTTTGATTCATCCCGACTCCAGCAACTCTTCCATATCGTATGTCAGATGGCAGATGAGAGATCCAGCTGGAGCACAAATCCAAGATGTCTAACGGACCCTTCTTGTTCATGGATGAAAATTCCTCTCGGTAATAATTTGTTAATAATTCAATCGCCATATCGTCAATATGTGTCACGAAACGTGGTTCGGCATAGAAATTAGAGTCGATCGAGTTGTCAAGCCTGTTCAAGTCAGCAGCTGTGTACGGCCAATCGCCTTGTTTTCCTGCAAAGTCGGAAGAATCAAAGGTGCAGATGGATTTTGCTGCGATAGGGGTCGGAGCACGCACTGTCGATTTCACGGGTAAGTTGAAGGCATACGCACTGTTGAAAAGGGATGACGTGATAACATAGAAGAGCAACATTGTTGAATGAAGAGACTTCTGCAATACTTGCTTTGATTCGTTGCTTTTCGAACCGACAAACACCACGGCTAGAAGTATGGCACGGGCAAAGGAAGGCAAAAGGCAACCGTATGGTACTTAGAAAGGAAACTGGGAAAAGGAAGGGACACACAAGTGGGTATCAATACTGTATCGGGTTTGTCGACCCCTTTATTTTCTTTGATACTGTCTCATGGTACCAATCGGGTCATTTCATCAAGATCGCGTAAATACCTATTCGGGTAGTTCGTCAAACGCAAGCTTTATCAGGCTTTATCATTATGGATGAGAGATGATGAGGCCGCGCGGGCAAAGGCAATGAGAACCAATAACCAATACAGGAGGCAAGCATCAGGCACATGAACTGAAAAGAGCCAAAGTGCATATTAAGTATAAGAGACGGACGAGTAAGGCCTCGCTCCATCGTTCTGTGGAGACTATCGTCGATAGGAGCGATAGTTTATAGTTCAGCGTTGATGGTGAAGTTCTCTCAGAGGTAAGTAATATCTAACCCCTCCTCCAGAGAAAAAGCATCATGTCACAAAAGAGTCAATGGAAGCCTCCTCCGCCGCCGCCAAAAAGAAACATACCGCCTCCTCCGTCTCCATCTCCAGGATCAATCAAACAGACATTGCAAGTAGTAGACCAAAGTATTCTGCATGCCTTTCCACCACCACCTCGATCGACAAGAGTGCGCTCGCCTCCCGAAAACTCATTTGCAGAAGCCATATCGAAAGCTGAAGCGACATTAAAACATCATGAAATGCGATCCCGGCGTCAGTTTGACGATGAAAGCGTTGCTACAGAGCAAAATGGAGATGTTCACGATCTACTTGAGATGGCCAAACGTCTCGAGAATTCAAGTGTTGTTAGCGCAGCTGAAACTGAAGATATGCAACGCAGTCTCGATCTGGAATTGGAGGGCATTACATACTTTAATGGCGGTGTCCCACAAGAGTGGAACGAGAGTCCATCGCAGCGTGAACGCGAGACAATTAGAAATCTTTATGGGGATGATGTTACAGCAATCAGCAAACCGAGAGAGTATTCGGACGGATATTCCAATGAAGTTTCGTATTCACAGCAGCAGCAGTTTTCATATGGCAAAGCAAGAAGCTATGGATCTAGTCTGTCACCTCAGATGCATCCAAAGCAAAACATGACTAAGCAATCGTTTCTACGTTCTGCTTCTGACGGTATGGGCTCAAACTTACATAAAGTACCGCCTCCTCCGCCACCAGGCAGGAAGAATGGATATATCCCTCCACCGCTCTTAAAAGCTGATTCAAAGAAACGTGACAATTCTTATGCAAACATGATCAATATGGCAGAGCGCATGAGCTCCAACAAATCATTAGCAGAACCAAGCATACTTGAAGGAGACACTGATAAACAATACTGGAAAAATGTCCGTGGCAAACCCAAGAATACAACTCAAATGAAGGGGAGAGGTCGTAGTTCAAAGAGAAGTGCCCATGATTCGCAGGAGTACATTGGAGAGTCAGATGTTGGAGGAGATTCGAGATGTGGAGCAAATCGTCACCAACGGATTCAGTATGAGAACAGCAGACAGATGAACGATAGCTACCATAGTATGCAGGCAAGTCTTGATGCATATGATAGCTGCGGTGAACAGTCTGGAGCAGAAGCCAGTCAGACTAGTCGATACAGTCGAATCAGTAATGCAAGCAAAGATCGAAGACTGATTGCTAGCCGACGTCGGAAGCTGGAGCATGAAAAGCGGAAGAAGGAGAGAATACAACAACAAAAGAAAAAAGATTTTAATAACAGTATTCACAGTCTTGATAGACATCATTCAAAATGCAAGTCTCGATCCAGCAGTAGGAGTGGTAAGCGAATATCAAACTCTACCACAAAGAAAAAATCAGGTATACTTGCACTCCTGCAAGGGAAAAAGGATCGTCACTCAAACAGTGGCAGCACATTTGATCACAACTTGAGTATCCAATCCATGTTTGACTCCATGAGCGTTGGTAGCGTCAGAAGCCGCAACTCACGAAAATCAGCCCGTTCAGCAAGCTCCAGGAAGACTGCAGACTCGAGACATTCAAAGAAATCCACGAGGTCGACAAGATCTTTCAAGTCTGATAAGAGAAGTTACAAATCACAAACTCTACTTGTTCCAACTTTTGCCAGAGGTGATGAACGTTCTTCCGGTAGAAAGAGCAATCCAAACTTTAGTGCTGCCCATTCAACAAACAGTGCTAGTAGTAGCATTCCAATTCTTTCAGCGGCTGCTGACATGTTCACACAACAATCTCTACCTGGAAACTTGACGTACGACGAGGCAATGTCTTGCAGTTCTAGTATATCTTTCTATGATGATGACTCTGATTATGATTCTGGTGATAGTTCAGTGATACCCAGGATGGCATCTGTGGCTGAAGCTGTCGAACATTTGAATTCGCAGAACAAGATTGAGAAATTTGTTTCCAAGGTAAAGCATTTCCTGTAAAGTCCTCTAACAAACAGTGCATACAGTAGAAGAGCAAATGAAAATAAAGCCAACCGTCATGAATTAAGTATCATATCGTACCACCGATAGATCTCTGCTCACAGCCTCTTTTGTGGTGGGGTCAATACATACTGTTAAGAGCTATCTATCCTTCTCCAACATCCTATATTCTGTCGTATACTCCATGCTAATTCGGACAGAGTCCTGCTGAGGCTGTGGTAATGTTCGTCCGAAGCCGAAGTCCAAATTTTTATCCAATCCCGTGAACAGCTTTGGACCGGATCTTCGGAATTTTGTACGTTAATGTTCGTCCTAAGTCCGAAGTTAATAGGTTATGTGTACAAAAAAACTTTGGAAACAACTTTGGCTCCTCCAAAAGTGGCCGAAGTTGGCTCCTACTTTGGACGTCCCAAAGTCTATCTTTGGATCGCCCAAAGTTTGCTGTTTCCAGCGTCGCCGCCACTGCCGCTCAGCCATTCCCCCACAAACGC
>JALLPI010000260.1:0-24116 GCA_036939935.1 Cyclotella atomus | reverse complement strand
ATGAGAGCGAGGTAGAGATCTGGAAAAGGAGGTCCGGAGCTCCTTATGCAGATCCGGAACTCTTTCTCTTGGTTTCTCCGGAGAATGACTGCAAATGACCTCACGCACCGATCCATCTGTGGAAGGAGAATTTCTAAAGAGAATGATTTTGCCCTGCATAGGAACTAGTAAGGCAAAGGGGAAGAGTTCTGGATCTGCATCTGAAAGTAAATTTTCAAAATTTATATCTTTATACGTAGATTTCAAATTTCAGGGTTGGAATTCCTGTTTTCTGGGGTTGAAAAATGGCAAAACGGACTGCAAGTTTTTTGTGAGAATTTTGGCTCATCGGCCTCATTTTCAGCCCTCTCAACCATCAAAACCATGTCCAGCCGCCTCCACACCGCCCCAAAACCACCTCCCAAGCCATCCCACACCCACGGAGGCTTCTACTGCTGCCGACGATCGTCTCCGGTAGGCTGATTTAGCCATCAGAACCACTGAAAATGGTCTGATGGCTGTGCACAAGTCGTTGCACCTCTGACGACTTGTGCACAAGAGATGTGCCGGAGGTGGACACAATTACTGCAGCAGCAACTCAAAAACACAACAATCAACTTGTTTGCAGACGCGGATCATTGGGGGAGCGGCATTACAGCAACTGATGAGGAGAATGAGGAGGAGAAGGGGGGCAAACATCATCATGTTTATTTGGTCTGTAATGTCTCTACTACCTTTTATGAGCGAAACACACACCTAGGGCCAAACCACCACATTGATGTCGATCACATCGCACACCTCTTCCCAAATTGATCGCCCAAGCAAACGCATCACCAACAACTACTCGTTGTATGTGTATGCTATACCTATGCAGCGATGAAGAATGGAGAAACAGAGGTGCTTCTGATCAAACGTTATGCTGGGGATTACTGTACATTTGCCCCGGACTGACAAGTGGGTCAGAGATGACCAATTTTTTCGTTGAACCAATGGCCCCATTGCAAAGATCGGTAAAAATGAGGGTAGTTTGCAGTTTGCACTTTGCACTTGGGGTTTTGTTCTGGGTGTCAATATTGGCTGAGATACGGAGGTCAGAAGATTGGGGGTCTTGTGTGTGTTTACTAGTTAAAGTTACCAATTGAATTTCTCAAAATTAGGCGGCGCTTATTCTCAGCAACCAAAGGCGTAATTTTCAATCCGAGAGTTGCGTGGAGTGGTTCAGACACTCATCGACTCCACGCAACACTCACGATGAAAATCCCACCAGAAGTTGCTGAGAATAAGCATTGGGGGTGGTCAATTCCCCCCAAACGTACGGTACTTTGCTCGTCGCTTAATTTACTAATACTAACAAAAAACACATAATTTTGCGTGATATGCAGGAACAAGGGTTAAAAAGGTAACAGTAACATCAATCATGACACCACTTGAATCATAATTCATAAATTTGCAATACAATACACAGTTCCCTAAGAGATTTCAAGATGTGGCATAGAGGAGCAGATTGGCTGTTGTTTGTGACGTTCGTGAGGAAAGTGAAAGCTAGGTACACAGATCTTAATCTTAGATTCTTAATGTTAGTGTCACAATCAATGAACCAAAAAAGAAGCGTTTAGATGTAGTACCATCATCTTAGTCCATGTTAGGCAATTAAAGCTGTTTCAGCTTCAGGTGATCAAGCAATACAAATCATCCAACCTAGGAGAGAATGGATCGAGTGATGTGTCTACCCCACAGGGGCTTGATCCCAACAATCCTGGACTGCCTCTTATCAAAAAATTTTCAGCCAAACTTTCGAACTCTGAAGCCACCACCAAAATCACGCTGGCCCTTCTTCCGAACACGTGGACAGTGGAAAATGATGCAAAAATCCACTGACGTCGCGAGAGTGACGTCTTGATACTCATCCCGCCAAATCCTTCCGGTTTGAACGCATATCATCTTTCCTCGCCCTCTCGGTCTTCATAGACACCTCACAATTCCGTCTTGATACTACCGCTCCCTACACCTTAACCATGAAGCTTGCTATTGCCTCCCTCCTAGTCGGCTCCGCCGCCGCCTTCGCCCCTGGCGCCACCTTCAATGCCCGCAACACCGCTTTGAACATGGCTACTGAGACCGCCGAGAAGGTGCGTTCATTTTTTGTGTTATGAATCAAGGAACATGTGGAGCGAACAGGGAGCATACAGAGACGCTGCGGATGAAACAATCTACAATAACTGGCGAATATCATGTCGAACGGACTGGAGCGGATCAATCAATCAATCAATTAACAACATTATACGCTGACAACATTGTTCCTCTCTCCTGTAAATAACAGACTTTCACCAAGCTCCCCTCTTCCGTCAAGGCTGGAGTCGTCACTGGACAAGCTCTTGTTGATCTCCTCGACAACGCCAAGCAGCAAGGATATGCCATCCCCGGAGTCAACATCGTTGGATCCAACTCCATCAACGCCTGTATGGAAGCCGCCGCCAAGTACGGAGGCCCCGTTATGGTAACCTTCTCTAAGGGAGGTGGACAGTTCATTGCTGGTAAGTCAGTTGACAACAGCAACGACCAGGCCTCCATTGCCGGATCTATCGCCGGAGCCAAGCACGTGCACGAGGTTGCCAAGCTTTACGGTGTTCCCGTCGTCCTTCACACTGATCACTGCCAAAAGGCATGGCTTCCCTGGATCGACGGACTACTCGCCGCCTCTGAGGAGCACTTCAAGGAGACTGGATCACCCCTTTTCTCTTCCCACATGCTTGACCTTTCCGAGGAGCCCCTTGAGGAGAACATTGCCATCTGCAAGAGCTACCTTGAGAAGTTTGCCAAGGTTGGAATCCTTCTTGAATTCGAGCTCGGTGTGACCGGAGGAGAAGAGGATGGTGTTGACAACTCTGATGTTGACTCCTCTCGTCTGTACACCCAACCCGAGGAAGTTTACTACGCCTACGAGCAACTCTCCCAAGTCCCCAACGGTGCCTTCACCTGCGCCGCCTCCTTCGGTAATGTTCACGGAGTCTACGCTCCCGGAAATGTTGACCTCCAACCCATTATTCTTTACAACTCACAGAAATACATCCAAGAGAAGATCGGAAGTGATGATGACAAGCCAATGAAATTTGTTTTCCACGGAGGATCTGGATCATCTGTTGAGGATATTCAATACGCTATTGGTGCCGGTGTTATTAAGATGAACATTGATACCGACACTCAGTGGGCCTTCTGGGATGGTGTTCGCGCATACGAGGCCAAGTACCACGACTATTTGCAGGGACAAATCGGAAACCCCGAGGGAGCAGATAAGCCAAACAAGAAATACTACGATCCCCGTATGTGTCTCCGAGCTGGTGAGGAGGCCATGGCTGCCCGTCTTGTCAAGGCTGCCGAGGACCTTAAGTGCGTGAATGTTCTTAACTAAGTTGTCTATACACTATCTTGTTACAAATTGGGGGTAATCATTATTAGGGAAACATGAAAACTTATTTTTGCTTCTGTTTAGGTTAACATCTTATCTTTACAACTCTGTTGTAATACCTTGCTAATCTGCAATGGATTTTCAATCGACAATTTGAAGTGGCAAGTTACATACACTGGGTTGGATACTTTCTCTAGTGACATGCATTCCAACCCGGCACCAGTGCGATGAACTGGATTGATACATTAGAGTGGCATGAATTCAAACCATTCAATAATTGTTACCAATTAAGCAAGATGTACAGATCAGACCCACGAAAACTGTGAACTACCTACAAACTCAAACACGCATGCTGTTTCAACACTAAAACACCCTTACTGCAAATAAGCTGCTTCAAGTCATCTCACATCCACCATTCAGATCCACCATTCAGCAGAACCAATTATTATACGAGGCACACCATTCAATCTGCCCTTTATACCAATCAATTGTCTTGATAGACTTCAACCGCCTATTCTTCAAATCAATGATTTTTGCATTGATATTAATCCCTTTATCAACACATGCTGATCTATCATCAACATTGGTTGCATACATGCACTTTCGATCTATCTTGTTCCTAAGCTTTACCAAATCCTTGAATTCAACATCAAATCGTTTCAGACGCTCTACCTCTTTTTGATGCAAATCTGTGTAGGACAGAGTCATATCATTTAATGAATGAACCATGATATGAATCAAGTGGTCGCATTTGGTGACAAATGCCGACAGAAGATCAGAAACTTTCACCCCGTCGTATAGCTGCTCTACTTTAGCTAGTCCCCAGTCGAAGATTTTGCCGAGACCATTCTTCTTTTCGTTTGGCTGATATTCTACGACGACATTTTTGGCTACTTGTTCTGCGGCTGCTGGGCTAACACTCCAGCTGCTCAGAAGAACCACGGATAAGAGGAGAGTCAGTAAGAATCGCCGGCCAATCATTTCGGTAGATGTAGGGTCTGTGGCAACTGCAGAGTGCAGAAGAGAGACGACGAGGAGAGAGGGAGAGCGAAGAAGAGAAAGGGGAGAGGAGCAAAGGGAGAGGGAGATGCGACGACCTATGACCTATAAAGTTCAAGGCGTTCTTTCTAAAGATTATTTTTAAATGGACATTAGTACGGGAAAATCCAGATATCTTTTTGAGACTTAAAAACCGAATGTGGGGCACAAAAAGCAAGGAGGCTTCCCTCCCTAAAACATCCCTCAAATCATGCCAAGACTTGATGGAGGAGACAGCAGTAGTCATCCGTAAGATGTTTTGATGTGAATTGCAATCATCTGAACTTTCTCTGCTCAAATACTGCAATTGAACTTCTTTCTCTGAAACAACAGGGCTTCGGCTTATCCGAGACGGGGATTTTCTCCTTTCCGCGTCATGCTCTACTTCATGATGTTCATGTCGCTGAAGAATATACTTACCAAGGTAAACTGCTCTCAAACTTTCACAGAGTAGGTTCTTAAACAATGATACTGATCTTGTTCACTCCATTAATAGAACTACAGAAATGAAGAAAAGTCGTACCTCAGATCATCTGGAATGTCTGATGAGGAAATAGAAAAGTTTGTCCCAAAGACACAACTAGAACGTGACATATTGCGGAGGAAAAAAACTGTTAATGAATTACAACTTATGCGAGAGATAGAGTTGTTAAAAGAACAAGTGAAAGAGTTGCAAGCAAAAGTATTTAATGGAACTGTACCTGTGAAATCTACAGACGTTGAAAGTGGTAATGATCCTGCACTACATGAAGCAAAGCCAGCTAAATTGAAGGAAAGCAAAGACATGAAAGAAGCAGAGAAAGATAAACTATGACATTCACAACGTCTCTAGAGACCATATTACCCTTGGAGTGTAAAATAGTGTGTATCGTAGTACCGACCAGTAGATATTATTGTTGGAAGATGTGGGGATAATTTCAATTGATAAAAGCTCTCCAGGGACATCTAACATAAGTATCAGTGCAAGACATCCCATGCCCAACTGATGAATAGTTGCTTCGAAAGCCATCCAATAGAGCACAACACCAACATTCGGGAAGTTACACATTTTGATTCTTGACTCTTTTCGCACACCATCAGGGCATTATTTCATGCACACAATCATCAGATTTTATAACTCTAATCATTATTAATTTCAACTGCATTATATCTCGTTTACTTCTTGCTAGCACGCTCTGCCAAAAGTTTCTTCACAGCCTTTTGCTCTTCCAACAAGAAAGCCCTGACAATCCTCTGCTTCACACATCCAGCGCAGCAACTTCCACCATAGGCACGAGAGACGGTCCTCTCACGCTTCTTCAAATTCTTGTATGCCGAACTCTTGAGGTGCTTGATACCGGGAAGAGCATTTTTGCAGTCGGAACAGCGTGGTCCCTTGGTGGTTTTAACGATTTTCTGGGCAACGTGACGACCTCCGGGAGTGCGGATGGTTCGGATGCGGTTGGACCTTGTGGCGTAGGAGTGACGTCCTGCACGGGTAACTCGGTGGTCTGCCATTTTTATTTGTTATATTGAATGAAGAGAGTGATTGATGCTGTTTATTCAAGGAGGACAGGGTTAGTACTTTTGTTGTACGTCGAAAATATGTGGATGGAAAACAATATCCGAGCCAGAGACATCACCCAGCACAGTTAACGATACCACCAAACATTGATGTAGCACAACTATCAGGCAAGAAAGAAAACAGTTGATGTACATTCTGCATTTGTATTGTGCAGTTGTTTGTCGATGGCTGCCCGCCAGCTCCTCATGCAAAAAAATTGTCTGGGCGCCAGCCAATTTGATTGCTTGCTTCCAGACGCCTTCCACAGCCGCAGCTATACATGCCCCCACTTCACATTGCGATACTCTTCGGAAACAATATGATCTTTAAGCGCCATGGTTACATTACACACCTCAGGAGCAGAGAGACAATGGAGTGGTGAGAAGACGAGAGGGGCTCGTTACCTCTTTACTTGTCTGATACGAATTCCTTCGTTAAATCCACAAAAATGATACAACACTAAAAGGTAAATTGTTAACAGCTCGCTTTCACACATCAACCAACAAGCAAACATGGCGAAATCCGGTCTCGCAAAAGGTGCCAACAAGGGTCACATCACTGACGCAAAAGAGCGTGCCGCTCGGCCGTCTCAATCAAAGGGAGTGAGTTTATAGCGTGGCCAGTTGTGGTGCGGAGAAAAGAGTGCTGCTCGAAGTGGCCGCAGGTGCTTCCGAGGTTATTCTTGTGTGCTCCAATGAAAAGGAACTGCTGCTCTTATTGCAGCATCACTCATTCATTTCATTGTCGCTTGCCCGACCTATGAAGTGAAGCAACGCCAGTTTATCATGCATCATGAGCCGTGTAGTTATCAATCTCAATTCTAACAAATTTGCTCCATCCATTTCCTCATCCAACCATCACAGAGACTCGGCAAACGCACCGCCCTCTGCAGAGAAATCGCCCGTGAAGTCTCCGGCCTCTCCCCCTATGAACGCCGAATTCTCGATATGATCAAAACCGGAGGCAGCTCCGCCGACAAAAGAGTTTACAAATTTGCCAAGAGGCGTCTTGGAAGTCACAAGCGTGCTCTTGCCAAGAGGGAGGATATTAAAGCTATTAACTCGAAGATGAGGGCCAAGCAGGCTGGTGCATAAGTTGGTTTTGTTGTTATAATGATCAATAAAGAAGAGATTCAGGATATATTCATTAGCCATCAGGTTTCGTTTCCTTGATTCTTGAACTTATACTATTTTAACCTATGTCATCATTACAACGAACAAAGTTTGATACATAGCAAGGATTCTTCAATGATTGAGAAATTGCATGATTCTCAGGTTAAGCAATATTGGAGAACCTTTACTTTCTATGTTGTGAAGTGACAGATCGCTGAGATGAAAGCATGCATGTTTCTTAGGTTAAGAAGTTCGGTGTAACAGTGCACATCAAATGTGACCAAGTTCACATTCAAGCCTGATGTTTGTCCATCAAATCCATCAAGACATCAACAACACCAGGATCAGCCAATGTACTGACATCTCCAAGCTGGTCAGCTTCTCCTGCTGAGATCTTACGCAAGACACGTCTCATGATCTTCCCACTCCTTGTCTGCGTTTCAAGAATAGAGTTTCATGTACAGACCCAAGAACAACCTTATGAGCAGCATTATATCAATTAACTCACCATGGGAAGAGAAGGTGTAATGTAAATGACATCAGGTGCAGCGAATGGTCCAATCTCAGAGCGAACTAGCAAGCGAAGTTCTTTTACCAGTTCATCTTCCTCTTCAGCATTGGATTCAGTTGGGGTGGCATAGGCAATGATAGCCTCACCTATAACAAGAACAACCGAGAGCAAGAAATTGGTACATTTCAAGGCACTTACACATGATTTGAGCACGGCATCATACCTTTGATAGGATGAGGACGGCTGACTACCGCAGCTTGAGCTACCGAAGGGTGCTTGACAAGGGCACTTTCGACTTCAGCTGTCCCGATGCGATGCCCGGACACATTGATGACATCATCTACTCGACCAGTAATGAAGTAGAAACCATCTTTATCCCTGTAAACAGCATCTCCAGTGAAATAATGACCAGGATAGGGCTTGAGATACGTCGCAAGATAACGTGCATGGTCGCCCAGACAAGTTCGTGCAATACCTAAAAATTGTTTATATGAATACTGTTTAAGATAAAGATGGCGCAACTATTATGTACGTACCCGGCCAAGGACTCTTAATAGCTAGTACTCCTTCAACGTCGTTACCTATTGGAAGTTGAAAGAGGCAGCTTAATATCTCAGCACTCTCGATGCCTTACTCTGATGCAGCTTAGACACAGAAGCTTACCTTCAATGACAGCTCCAGTCATTGGATCTAGAACTACCAAGTCAATACCATACAGTGGAAGGGTACACGAGCCAGGCTTCATTGGCGTCACAGCAGGGATGTTTGTCACTAAAAACACCAGCATTATGAAGCGAGCTTTTGGAAAAACCCACAACTAAAAATCTATCCTCTCACCTATGTGACCTCCAGTTTCGGTCTAAGTATAAAAATCACAATACGTCAGGGAAGAGATGATAGTATTTGACGAACGACTGCACAATGTGCGAAAGACCTACCTGCCAATAAGTGTCCACAACTGTGCATTTCCCATGACCAATTTGTTCATAGTACCAGTCCCATGCCGCTGGGTTAATTGGTTCACCAACAGAGCCAAGAACTCGTAGAGATGACAAATCATACTTTTTCGGTATTTCATCTCCAAAGCGGACCAAACTCCTGATTGCGGTTGGTGCAGTGTAGAACAAGGAGATTCGATGTCTTTGCACCATATCCCAATATCTACCAGCATCAGGATACAGAGGAGTTGACTCGAACACAAATGTTGTGCTACCACTAAGCAGGGGACCATACACCACGTAAGTATGACCTGTAATCCAACCGCAATCGGCAACACATGCAAAGATATCATTCGGTTGGAGGTCAAACGTCGTTTGAATTGTGTGAGCTGCGTACAAAGCATATCCTCCTGTAGTATGGACAAGACCTTTTGGCTGTCCAGTACTTCCCGAGGTGTACAGAATGAACAGCTCATCTTCAGCATCCATAGACTCTGGCGGGCAATAGGGTCTTTGTTTTGATAACATATCATTCATGTTCACATCTCGCCCATCAACCCAATTCATTGTAGACTCATTCGGTACGTCAGCATCGGCCTTGATGGATCGCTCGCGTTCAAACACCAATACATTCTTAACAATCTCGTGGCAATCATTCTTCTCAATGGCTTCATCAACAATCTTCTTCAAAGGGATGCTCTTGGTTCCTCTCATCCCAATATCCGCAGTAACTACAAACTTTGACTTGCTCGCAGAAATCCTTGCAGATAAAGCTTCACTAGAGAACCCAGCAAATACAACCGAGTGAACAGCTCCAATTCTTGCACACGCAAGGATAGTCATTGGAAGCTGAGGAATCATGGGCATGTAAATCGTTACAACATCACCTTTTTTCACTCCTTGAGACTTCAGTGCGTTGGCTATTTCTGACACTTGTCTGAAGAATAGTAAGAAATCAGTTTCTGTGAACTTATTTCAAGGATATGAGAGTTCACACACATCTTGCCCTCACCTCAACATATCAGAGTAAGTGAACTTGATGACTTGATCAGGTTCATCGCCCTCCCAAATCTATCGATAGAGCAAGCCAAATGGTTCAATGTGTCTCAGCATGTAGGAGCCAGAAAGCCAACTCATTACAATCTAACCATCATACTTACCATCGCAACTTGATCTGCCTTGCCGTTCTGGACGTGGCGATCAATGGCGTTATAACACACATTCAACTTTCCTCCAGAAAACCAAGCAACATCTCCATGCTCAAAACCTCCAGTTATTACACTATCCCAGGTTTTATCCCAAGTCAAAAGATCTTTGGCTCTCTCACCCCAGTAATCGGCATTATGTGAAATACTCCTAGCATATTCAGACTTGTATCTCTCGAACGCAGTATTGGAGGTCTTGGCATCAAAGGTTGGTGCAATCTCACGCAGTTCAGGCATATGATCGGGTGCATCTGTAACTGCTTCCTCTTTCTCTACGGCAGATCTAAGACGAGTTGAAACGATGCTGTTACTCTTGATTTGAGCGAGCTGCTTCGCAGGGGCGAAAGCCGCAGCTCCATTGATGAAGAGTGCTGCTAAAACTGCTTTACGGATGATCATGGTTCATTCAATCGACTATCATATGGGGTTCTGTGTTGTGTAAGAGCAGAGGTCAAGAGTGCGATGTCGATGATGAGCCCGAGGATTTGAAGATGGATGATGGCTCGAAGTTCGAACTCGAAGTTGTTTCAATCTCTTCTCGAAGTCTTCTGTAGATTACACGCGACCATGATAAAAGAGCAAGAAGCAAGCTGGTCGAGGCGAGGCCGGCTGATTTTGTATCTGTTCTATCCTATTACAACATTCAACTCCCTTATTATTACTTTCATGAGACGACAAACACGCAGGTAAGGAGACAGCCCAGTTAAGAGTGTAGCAAGAGCACACTCCTTAAGTGATGATAATGTACCACCTCAATCAGTTGCATTCTTAACCCATCCAGCCAGGCTTGCGGAAGTTGGCACCAGGGAACTTAGCAGCTCCTCCAAGCTGTTCCTCAATGCGAAGAAGTTGGTTGTACTTGGCAGTACGCTCTCCACGGCAGGGAGCACCAGTCTTAATCTCACCAGTAGAAAGACCAACGGCAAGATCGGCAATGTAAAAGTCCTCAGTTTCTCCACTCCTGTGACTGCACATGACACCCCATCCATTTTGCTTAGAAAGTTTGACAGCATCGATAGATTCAGAGATAGACCCAATCTGGTTGACCTTAAGAAGAAGGCAGTTGGCTGATCCAAGGTTGATAGCCTCTTGGATCTTTACGGGGTTGGTCACTGTAAGATCATCTCCTACAATTTGAACATCCTTTCCGACTTCCTTACAGAACTTAGTCCAGTTGTCCCAGTCATCTTGGTCAAAAGGATCCTCAATAGTAACAATAGGGTACTTGGCAATCATGTCCTTGTAAAACTGGATAAGCTCGTCACCACTCAACAAAAGGGAAGCATCCTTGTCGGCTCCAGATGTCTTGAAGTCAAGATCATATTGGTTCTTACCCTTCACCTTGAACTCAGATGATGCAACATCAAGACCTACACTGACTTTGTCGAGGTAACCAGCCTTATCAGTGGCTTCCATGAGCATTTGCAATCCAGATTCAACATCGCAGGGAGGAGCGAATCCACCCTCATCTCCGATAAGAGTAGCATCTCCACCGAACTTAGCTTTAATGACCTTCTTCAAGTTGTGGAATACTTCACATCCGATTTGCATAGATTCACTTTCATTTGCAATGTCACCTTGAGATAAGATACATCAAATGAATTCCGGCAACAACATAAATAGATAATACGCACCTGAATGTCTCTGCGCCAGTAGGAATAATGAAGAACTCTTGGAAAGCAAGCTTGTTTCCGGCGTGCTCTCCTCCGTTGATAACATTGAAGCAAGGAACAGGGAGGACATCTGGAGTGGGGTTACCGGCAATGTCAGCATAGTGCTTCCAAAGTGGAACACCCCTGGATGCAGCTCCAGCCTTGGAGGCGGCAAGAGAAACTGTTATATATTGAATTGTGAGATTTATTGAGTGCAAGTATCGTACGCATTTCTGATGATGAATGACTTACTTCCAAGAATAGCATTAGCACCGAGGTTGCCCTGAGGTTCACGTTGCGAAACAAATGATCTGAGATGACGACGACGACGAAGTGCAAAACTTAAGATGACGATTTCCTCTGTCATCAAATTTCATACCTTGTTGGGGGTTCCGTCAGCCTTCAACATAGCCTCATCAACAGCCCTCTGATCAGCAACATCAAGTCCCTTAACTGCATCGGCAAGAATGGTGTTAACATTTTTCACAGCTTGAGAAACACCCTTTCCCATGTACCTAGAACCTCCGTCACGAAGCTCCACAGCCTCATATGCACCAGTAGAGGCACCAGAAGGCACACTGGCAGTGAAGGTACCGTTGGCGGTGGTAAGATCCACCTCGACGGTGGGGTTACCACGAGAATCGATGATCTCACGTCCAACAACGTTGGTGATGGCAGACATGGACCTCTTGGAGGACATGGTGGATGCCCTACGGAGGGCGGTAGCGGCGGCGGTGGTGACAATCATCTTTACTTGTATCTTAGCTTTCAAAGTTATGAGTTCGGAAGTGAATAGGAAGATATTATGAATGAATCTTCTGCTATGGCTTGCTTCAGGCGGTACGATGTTGTGGGGGCATTTTTGATTGGATGGAGCGGAGAGCCTCTCTCAAAATCAACGGTGCTGTGGATCTAAAAGGACCGTCACAAAAGATACCGCGTGTTAGTTGGTACGTAGGCAGGCGATTCTTTGAGACGTAAAGATGACAGAAAGGCAACATCGGTTTGCGCCAGATGCAGGAGAGAATCAAAGCATTGCAATATTACAGAGGGGTTAAAAATGGTGGTGGTGTTGCTTCACGTGCTGTTCTATGACTTGCTCAGTTAAGATAGTTTGTAGTTCAACAATGACACGTTTAGCCATACATTGCGCTCAGTGCTCTAACTGATTGTGCAACCGTTGTATTCAGCATTGTTGTTGTCCAAACGAGCCTGATGGTAAGTCTCACGCAAGTTATCTTCAACGAACTCAACCTTGATTTGATTAGTGGCACCAGTACCAAAAGTCTCGCCACAAACGATCACAACCGGGTCTCCAGCTTTCGCAATATTGGCCACACGGCACTCTCTCATAACTTCCTTGTCAAGCTTGTCGGTGTCTTCAAGAGAGTCAACAACGTAGGCGTAGCAACCCTTCATGAGACCAAAGGCCTGACGGGCAACACGTTCACTTGGCGTGAGGACACAGATGGGCATAGCAGGACGGAATTTAGCGATCAAACGAGCAGTGTTGCCAGACTCAGAGTAGACAACAATGACCTTGGCGCCCATATCAACAGCAGTCTTGACGGCAGACGAAGCCAAAGACTCGGCAGATGAGAGTTGATACCTCTTGCGCACAGAGTTGGCGACCGATTGGTACAATTCGTTCCAGTTGACACTGCTCTCAGCCTCGGCACAAGTACGAGCCATGATCTCCACAGCCTGACGAGAGTAACCTCCGTTGGCAGTCTCACCAGAAAGCATCACAGCATCAGTACCATCATGGCATGCATTGGCAACATCGGAGCACTCGGCACGAGTAGGACGAGGATTGGTGATCATTGATTCAAGCATCTGCGTCGCAGTCACAACGGGCTTCCCAGCAATGTTTGCCTCACGAATCATGTACTTTTGAGCCAAAAACACTTTCTCGGGAGGGATCTCCATACCCAAATCACCACGAGCAACCATGATACCATCCGTCGCCTCAAGGATCTCTAGATAGTTCTCTAACCCCTCCTGGTTCTCAATTTTGCAAATGATTTTGATGCCATCACCTCCATTCTCCTTCAAGATTTTGCGAATAAGGTGCACATCCGATGCCTTGCGAACAAACGAGGCAGCAATGTAGTCAATGTTATTCACAATACCCCAGTTCACGATATCATCGACATCTTTTTCAGTAAGCGTGGGAAGATCTACAACAACTCCCGGAAGGTTCATGTTCTTCCTTTCACCAATCTTTGCATTGTTCTCAACACGAGTCAATACCTCGCCCTGAGTCTCATCACACGAAAGTACAGTAAGAACGAGAGATCCATCCGCCACCAAGATAGATTGTCCGGGGTTGACGCTGGATGCAAGTTTAGGGTAGGAGCATGCAAGCTTCTTGTTGTCGCCTTTAAAGTCGTAGTCGGCTGTGAGGATAAGTTCATCTCCCTTTTTGAGTTCGATGGATTTGGCTCCGTTAGCAAAGAATCCGGAACGAATCTCTGGACCCTTGGTATCGAGCAAGACGGCTGTTGTTCAAGTAATTTCAACGAGTAGGAAAAGACTTATTAGATAATGATGATGAACAAACAGAAACGTAACTCAGAACATAGGGTGTGACTATTGCCATATTCACACAGTTTCAAAGCAAATGCTTCGTTCATCACAGCATACATTGCATCCAATTAGTACACCAAGACATGAAAATTTCACAAACTCACCAACATTCTGATTCATATTCTTAGCAGCAGTCCTCAACCTATCCAAACACTCCTTATGCCCCTCATGACTCCCATGACTAAAGTTAAACCGTGCCACATTCATCCCAGCCTCGATTAGGGTTTCGAGCTGTTCCACAGCCCAGCATGCAGGTCCGAGAGTGCAAATGATTTTGGTACGACGGGCGCCACTGGTGTTGGTGCGTTTGATCATGTCCAGGTCGATGTAGCCGCCGGCTAGGAGGGGGATGTCCGAGGTGTTGGAGATCATTGTTGTTTGATGTTATAGTTTATGGTGGCAACAGAGCTTGCTTTCTTTTGCAAAGATCAGAATCAAAAAGATAAATGAATCTTCGAAGAAAGAGATGCACTTGGCGCAGGGGTCGATTATGATGTACTTGCCCTTTTTGATTTGCAACAGCAACACAGCACCACAACAACACCTCAAGAAGTGGGTGCGTATGAGGGAAACCGAATCAAATAATCATCGGAGCTGAAAGCTGGAAGATTCGGAGCTGAACCATTCTGGACGTAGGAATAAATAGTATCTTTACCCAGCCACCCATTTTCTCACACCTCACACATTTTACAACACCTAACACGTCTTTGATTCGCCTCATTTCAATCACTTTCACAGCACCAACAAACGAATTATGCAGTCCCAAACAACCGCCTCAGGCCCCGAACTCCGCGGCTCCAACATCACCCTCCAACGTATCAAAGAAGCATCCGATGTCTCCACCCGTAAAACCAAAATTATCTGTACCATGGGCCCTGCCTGCTGGGATGTTCCTACCCTCGAGCAGTTGATTGATGCTGGTATGAATGTGGCCAGGTTTAACTTTAGTCATGGTGATCATGAGGGGCATAAGGCATGCTTGGACAGAGTTAGGCAGGCTGCCAAGAATAAGAATGCTCATGTCGGTGAGTTGTGCATTAGCTTGTGCACAAGATACATATTATCGTTTGTGCAAAGATTGCAACCACTAACTTGATTCATTTCCTGTGCAGGTATTCTCCTTGATACCAAGGGACCAGAGATTCGTTCTGGATTCTTTGCCAACGGAGCCAAGAAAATCACCTTGACCAAGGGAGAAACCATCACTCTTACCTCCGATTACGATTTTAAGGGAGACAACAAGAAGCTTGCCTGCTCCTACCAATCCCTTGCCAGCTCCGTAAACCCCGGTCAATCCATCTTGGTTGCCGACGGATCTCTCGTCCTCACTGTTGTCTCTACCGATGTTGCCGCCGGAGAAGCCGTCTGCCGTATCGAGAACGATTGCTCCATCGGTGAACGTAAGAACATGAACCTTCCAGGAGTTGTTGTAGATCTTCCCACGCTTACCGACAAAGATGTCGATGATATTGTCAATTGGGGTATTGTCAACGACATTGACTATATTGCCGCCTCTTTCGTCCGTAAGGCTGACGATGTGCACTTCATTCGTAAGATTCTTGGGGATAAGGATGGGCACATTAAGATTTACTGTAAGATTGAGAATCAGGAGGGTATGGAAAACTACAGTGATATTCTCCAGGCCACTGATGGTATCATGGTTGCTCGTGGTGATTTGGGTATGGAGATCCCACCCGAGAAGGTGTTTTTGGCCCAAAAGATGATGATTCGAGAGGCAAACATCGCCGGAAAGCCTGTGATTACTGCTACTCAAATGCTTGAATCAATGATCACCAATCCTCGTCCTACTCGTGCCGAATGTTCTGATGTTGCCAATGCAGTTCTTGATGGAACTGACTGTGTTATGCTTTCTGGTGAGACTGCCAACGGAGAACACCCGGTGGCTGCTGTTACCATCATGGCAAGAACTTGTGTGGAGGCAGAGTCTGCTGTCAACTTTGACTCTCTCTACCAAGCTGTCCGTAACTCCACACTCAACAAATACGGTCATCTCAGTACCTCAGAGTCTATTGCCTCCTCTGCTGTTAAGACTGCAATTGATGTCAAGGCCAAGGTTATCATTGTCATGTCCGAATCTGGCAACACTGCCAGACAAGTTGCCAAATTCCGCCCCGGCATGCCCGTTAGGGTTATCACCACCTCTCCTCAAGTTGCTCGCCAATGTTATGGTACTTTGAAGGGATGCACTGGTCACCCTGTGGATAGTATGGAGATGGAACAGGCTCGTGTTAACGAGATTATTGCCGAGATGAAGGCATCTGGCAAGGCAGTTGCTGGTGATCCTGTTGTGATTGTTCATGGTACAGTTGCTAAGGCTGGGGCAACAAACACAATGAAGATTGAGTATGTTTGAATGTTACGTGAACACATGTGCTTAGTTGGAAAGTAATCCAATTAATATGAATATGTTATTGATGCAATAGTCCAATTGAATGCTGTCTTATGTTGATTTAAGTAAAGGAGTAGCAAGTCATATTTGTGCTGAATAATTCCTTGTCATATTTGCACTTGAACTTAGCTATCAAGCAAGTGAACAGATTTGCCATTAATCTTCATCTTCTTTGGATTCTCCTCAGCGATTCGTTGCATCACCTCTTTCAGTTTCTTATCATCAACATTTTTCAACTCTAACTTTGACTTTACTTCTTTACGCAAGGATTTGAACTTGAGTGTTTTGTTGGATGCCCTTTTAAGTGCCTTCTTCATTGCTTTTTTGACACTGGATTCATTTGGCAAGGCAGTTGTTTGCTCCTCGGAATTTTCTTCGTCACTAATTTTGGTACTCTCTGATACTTTAGGAGCTGCTGACTCCTCCTTCTCTTCCTTGGCAGCAGCAGCGGCTTCCTTTTGTTTCTCGGCTGCCTCGGACTCCTTTTGTCTCTCCTTCATCAACAACTCCCAAATTTGAGATACAATCTTTTCATCACTCTTCTTCAATCTTAAGGAATTGGCTGCAAAGTTTCTAAACTTCTTTTCTTGCGTAGGTATATTCTCCAACGATGTCAGTGTATCCATATAACACTTGAGTGATGGAGGAGAAGAAGCTGCTGCCTTTTCTATCACGAGTAGCCATTTCTCTTGTTTCGTTAGATTCTTCTTGTGTTGGTTACGATCGTTTCCGGCGTCAAGCTTTCGTACTCCTTTGTACACCGTCTTTTCGTAGCGCTCTGCCTCCGAGATGCAGGATGTATGTGACCTGTACTCATCTGCAATGAAAGTATGTGAAGTCAGTGAATGTGAAGTTAGTGAATGTCATATAAGTAATAGACAACATCTGCAATACATCAGCTGTCTCGGCGATCGGCGAAAGTGCACTATGCATGCACACAAAGTCATCAGAGTTTAATTAAAACATATATTGCACCCATGGATTATGTGAGGTCCAATCGAGCAAAGAAGTTATGTAATCATTTGACGAATGTGTATCATCTGCAACACACAACATGCACCAGATCAAAAGATTCTGTACTTACCTCCCGGAAAAGACACTGAGCAATCCACACAGCTAACTGAATAACAGCTACGACATTTCGCTGCGTGCGCGTCTACCTTGGCCTTCTTGATAGTCTCGTTGCATCCGTCGCAGAGGAAGGTGACCATGGTTGCTGTGAGAGGAGGAGAGGAGATATAGAGGAAGGAGAGATTGGTTGGTTCTCGGCTCCATCATTTGCATGAAATGAGGGAAAACCTCATTATCCCATCATTAGCTCTTATGTCTTATGGTAATTCCCTCAGTCTGACTCCCATCACCCATCACAACCCATCACCCACACCACTCTCCTCATGATGAGCCGATAGAAGATAGACAACATTACTACGCGTCTTTGGCCAGAGAAGACATCCAATCTCGAAGGGATCGACAAATATTGAACCGCTGTGCTTAGATGGCTCCAGCATCGACTACATATCACGTGATTTGCGCCGTCATGACGCTGTCAACAATCATAGCAAGATGTGGACGAACTTGTGCTTTTCAAGCTGGCAGATGCAGCCGCAAGAACATACGGTCATATTCAGTGATTCCGACTTCATCTTTTAGAAGTCAGTGTCAATTAACCTCACGGCTTGGTGTCTCTGTCTATGACAATGAAGAAACGATCGGCAGCCTGCCGTACTCAACTACATCTTCCAAAGAAGTCAAGCCCAAAGCACAAACAGCTTCATCGACTTTACCATTCTCATCACCACGAAACGCGTTCGATGACTCCATACCCTCCTCCTACAAAGGATCAAGTGGTGTCTCCGAATGGGCAAAGTTAGGTCTGCTAACAGATCTGGTAGATGCACTGACCTCTCCTAACATTGGCCTCACCGAGGGACCTACTCCTGTACAAACCATGGCAATTCCTGAGATATTGAGGGGTTGTAAGGATAGAATGGCTAGTGCGGAAAGTGTGAATAAGCCAAAGAGAGAGGAGGGAAAGAGTTCGTTTGATGTTGATGTGAGTGGGGGCGGTGCCAAGGTAGAGGTAGAGATGGGGATTCCGCCTGTCAAGAGTGTAGCCTTTGCTGCTGCTACTGGTAAGTTCTCATTTCGTGCGAGCTCTCTTCTTATCCTAGTCACAGAAGTGGTGCTACAATGGAGACGTTCGTGTTGATCGTGTACCTAAAAAGCTATGATGCTGACTGCCTTTTTCATTTCATGAACGTGCAAGGATCTGGCAAAACACTAGCCTACCTTCTCCCTATAATCCAATCTCTCCGAGCACAAGAGCTTATGACTCTGTCAACAACCAACTCAACAACTGCCATGGAAGCACTATCTCGTCTACGCCGTCCTCGTCGTCCCAGAGCCATAATCCTGGCACCAACAAGAGAATTGGCACGTCAGATTCTCTCGGTACTAAAGTCCATTTCACATGTGTGCAAAATATCAAGTGAATTACTTGTCGGTGGAGACGACTATGGCTCGCAACGCAAACGAATGGAAAGCCGTGCAGTTGACATCTTAGTAGCCACTCCAGGCCGACTTGTCAAACATCGTGATGCAGGCGACATCTTCCTTGGAAGTGTACGACACGTGGTCATTGACGAGTTCGATACTATGCTTGAGCAAGGCTTTCAAAGTGACATTGGTAAGCTCATCCACCCAATGCTTTATAAAAAAAAGGTTGTGGGGGTTGAAGAGCATAAGAATGGAAGCTTGGAGTTGGTAGAGGGTGCTCCTCAGATCATACTTACCACTGCCACAATGACCCAGGCTGTGAGACGTTTGTTGGATCGACCCGATTTGCCATTTACACCGAAGAGAGTTTATGGGAAGCAGGCTCAAAAGGATGAGGATGACAGTCCCAACAATGTAAAGATCGCGCTGCCCAGGGATATCCGGGTATTAACCGCGCCTGGCTTGCATCGTGTAGTACCCAGGCTTAAGCAGGTTTTTGTCAATGTCGGAAGTGTAGACAAACTCAGTCTGCTGGTGGATTTGGTTGCCGGTGGTGAGAGACAGAAGCGTGAGAAGTTGATGCGTGGTGAAGGAGGGGTTCTGCCATTGACTTTGGTATTCTGCAATACTGTAGCAAGTTGTCGTGCCGCAGAGCATGCACTGGTAGAGTCTGGAGTTACATCACTGTGTTATCATGGTGAATTGAGTTCTGATGCCAGAGAGGAGAATTTGATGAAGTTTCGTCAGGCTGGTAGTGAAGGTGACGGAGACGACGATGATGCATCTGTCTTGGTTTGCACCGACATTGCAAGTAGAGGACTTGATGTGCCGCAGGTGGATCACGTGATCATGTTTGACTTCCCTTTGAATCCCATTGACTACTTGCATCGTGCGGGACGAACTGCACGTGGATTGAGCAGCAGTACGGGAGGTGATGGAAAGGTCACAGCCTTGGTTACAAAGAGAGATCAGGTACTTGCGAGAGCCATTGAAGCAGCTGTGCAAAGTGGCGAGTCTCTGGAAAATCTCTCATCAAGGAAAAGTGACTATCAAAACACCAAATTGCGCAGTGCGGATGCCAATAGAGGTGGACGAGGTGGAAGAGGCGGCAGAGGTAGAGGAGGCCGTGGTGGAAGAGGAGGAAGAGGGCGAGGTAGAAGATGAAGGCTGAATAAGGGCACTTGGTGTACTGTAGGAAATCTTAAAGTGTAATCAAAATGTTGTGCATCTTACTGATGTCATTCTTTTTCTCTATGCCAGGTAAGATCGCACTCTAAACTTCATTAGCTAGCATTGATTCTGTCTCTTCGGAATTAGCACCACCAATGCCCAGTTCATAAGCACTACGATCTGGAGACAGCCTCGAAAGAATATTGCGTATTTTGCCATGATCAAATGGATTACGAAATCTACCTTCAGCCCAAAAGTATCGATATCTCCTGAGATTTGCTTGTTCGTTCGTGGATAGATTCCCTAGTATCAGCTGAGTGTGGTATACAACCATCATTGATACAGGTATGAAATATAGGCTGAGGTAGCCTCCACACGCAGCTACACCTGTAGGAAATGTAGTGGATCGCTTCAAGAAGATGATCCATGCAGTGATGAATCCTATTGCCATCATCAAAAAGGAGACCAGAAACATGTAAAAGTGAATGTAGTTGTAAAGGCCAATTGTAGTTCCGACAAAAGGGCAGTGATGATCAAAAAGTAGGACACATCGTCTTGCAACTCGACAGTGCTTGGATCGAAGAGGTTTGACAATACGGCAAGTGTGACACAAAGGAACTCGTTTGTCTTCTGATGGGAAGTTTTTGCTGAATGATTCTGTCATGAATACGATGAAGTTAGATGAGATGGTCACAAGTATTAAAAACACAGTGGCACAAGTAAAATGGAGCTTACCAATAACAGCATCATACTGACTCCTCAACTTTTTAGTGACTGCATCCATTTCCAAACTAATCTTATCTTTCGGGTAGCCTCCGCCACCACCACAGCAAAGTACCTGACACGTTGGCGTTGTATTTGAAGAGTTGCCTACATCTCTAGCATCCAATACTCCAGGGTTTGTTCGAAATGTGTAGTACAACGTAATCAAAGTAAAGGTGAATGCTGCAATGAAGAAGAAGTGCAGCCCCAGCTTATCCCACAACAAACCCTCAGCCTCATACTTTCCACTTTTTCCAATTCCAATAAATTCTGTGGCATACACAATTCCAGCCAAAAAGATGTGTGCAACCATCCAATAGAATGGAAAAGTTGGGTTTTGGCCAATGGGAAGCTCACTGCCAGTCATGCCCATCCAAGCCTTCCAACTGTTGATGGAACAAATGTCTTTGATTGTTTGTCCAACACGAGAAAACACGCCCCTTTTCGGAGCTACATATTGTTCATGATACTGCAGAAGTAACATCTCGCATCCCAGCTTCTTTTTCTTCACTGCCAAGTCCAATGGTGTCTTTTCTTCTTTATCAGTCATGGTCAACAATTTGGCAGGAAAACAATGAGATGACTTTGCAGATACTTTTGATCCGACCCTTCCTCCACCCTCCTTCTCAGCACTAACACTTATAGAAGCCGCCTCCTCCATCAAAAATCTCACAGTCTCTACATTTCCTCTCAACGAAGCAAGATGCAGTGGAGTCTGGCCAAAAGCATCTACACTGTCCAGCTGACCCTCCACTCCCTGTAAATGAAGCAACATGCCACATACCTCCACTGAACCCTTGTACGCAGCCCAATGTAGTGCAGTATCTCTGGAAGAGTCAACATTGTTGGGATTGGCACCCCTTTGAATCAAGAATGCAGCGAGATCAGGATGACCATATTGAGCAGCAATCAATAATGGCGTACATCCTGAGGAATCTTGGGCATCAATTCCAGCATTGGTAAAGGATGTGCAGTTGTTTATTGGGGCATTGGTTTGATCATCAGATCCTTCCATTAGAGAGGAAGTGGAATGCACGAGGCTCGAAGAAGAAGATGTTCGTGCGGACGGTGTTGGACGATCCTCGAGATGTTGAAGGAGAAGAGAGACCAGTGGGATTGCTCCTTCTGTTACAGCCTGGTATTTGGTAGAGAGATCATGAGTTGTAAGGTACTACTTTGTATAATATGAATTCATTCATGATAAGAACAATTACCTACCCAATGTAATGGATACATTCCAACAGTATCTTTGGAGGGTAGATGAAGATCAATAAGCAATGTAGTTCCATTTGGAGAGGTCGATTTAGCTATGAGGAATTTCAGAAAGCGGGGATCATCTCCTACAACAGAGAGATTCGTTAGTATTCAAATCAATTCATTTTTAGTACAAGGGAACACATAAAACATGACAAGGCATACCTCTCTTGGCGCACCAATGAGCAAGTGTGTGCCCATCAGCCCCATGTCCATTCAGCATATTACCAAACGCCTCATAGTCTTCAATCTTGACCATTATATCATTCTCAGCTTTCTTATCATTATTCACAAGAACCCGGATCAAATTAATGAAAATCTCATACGTCCCACCTCTAACTACATTAGAAAGCACCTGCAATCGAAAGGACTTATCAGATTTGAACCTGTTCACTTGTTCAGGAGTCGGGAGAAGGACCGATGCATCTATTTTCTTGGGCTTGGGAGGAGCACAGCACGTCCCTCCGCTGTGAGAATGAGAGTGGCCGTGAGAATGCCCGTGGCTATGGCTGTGATCGTGACTGTGCGAAGCAGTTGAGGCGGCGGGCCGATCGCTTAAGGTGGATGCACCGGTTAGTGTTAGTTCCATCGTTATTGAGGTTTAGCTGTTTAGGTCTTCGTCATTTTTGAAAGAGTCTTGCCGCGAACTATGCCGAATTTCCTACAGCTTTTCGAACTTCGTTTGCTTCTTCACTTCCTCGCCTCTCACAAGAGAGCTTTCCTTCCTCGCCTCTCGCCTCCCTCGCGTCCTCTCGCGTCTACAGTAGAGTGCAGCAAGCAAGCAGCACCTTACTCGCGCCTGGCAATTCGATTCAACTGTTATGCAAATCAGAAAGCCAACAGTGGCAATATCACGCATCTTAGCCCACCACACGTTATTACGATCAATCCCAATGACGCACATACAAAATGATGCAGGTATTGCGATGATACTCTCTCCAGCCAAGACATTGGACCTAACTCCGCTATCTGATCGAAAGTTTGCTGCTGATGGTGTAAATGCTGATGTGATTGAAAAGCTTTCTGATGAGTACACATTGTCTTTGTGTGATGCAAGTAAGACTGATGCTGTCGGAGCTGCAATGAAAGAGAAGAGCGAGAGTGAATTAAAGTCTTTGTTGAAGCTTTCCCCTGCTTTGGCAAAGTCTTCACATGAGGTAAGAGATGTATCCTTGAGTTGTTATTCCTAAAATTCATTGATGACCTACAATTTCCACTGATCCACGACAATCAAAGTACTGGTCAACATTTGATATGAAGACTAGAGCTTCATCACCTCACCTTGGAGTATTTACATTATCCGGACCTGCATTCCAACAGGGCATCATTCCACAGAACTGCAATGTGTCAACATTACGATACTTGGCGAAGAATCTATACATTTTGGATTCAGTCTATGGCGTACTTCGTGCTATGGATAAAATGCAACCTTATCGGTTAGAAATGGGATGCAAGGGCGTGGTTGATGCAGAAGGCTCTAAAAAGAAGGAATCTTTGGCTACTTATTGGAAAGAATCAATAACGGCTCATCTCGGTAATCAATTGTCGATTTCATCGGATGATGGTGGTCCCATACTGGCAAATCTTGCTTCAGAAGAGTATTCGTCTTCAGTGGACATTGCTTCATTGCCTGCAAACACAATCTTTGTCAATATCATATTCAGGCACAAAGGTCGTGTGATTGCGGTGCACGCCAAACGTGCTCGAGGCCTGATGGTGAGATATATTGCAGAGCAAGATGCCAAGTCTTTGTCGGACATTAGCAACTTTGATTTGGAAGGGTATCGATGCATATCTGCTGGAGAAAAGAAGTGGGAAACTGTCGACTTAGTTGGTGACAATGTCCAAGTTGTAACTATGACATTTGATAGAGATGATGTTCCAGCTGCAGCTACATCCAAGTCTAAAAGGAAAGACGACGGTGATGTTCCGAAAAACACTAGCAGAAAGAAACGACAATAAAGAATAAGGCTGTTTTTTTGTAAGTCCGAATCCGAAATCCATCTGTGAATCCAATCCCGCCTACACAAACGGACGCTCAACTTCGGAAA